>OMKR01064165.1:0-10531 GCA_900302355.1 Cyttopsis rosea
GCCACTGCTCTTGGAAAGAAGCTGTTCTTCAGTCTAATGGTGCGGGATCTTACTGGTTACCGGCAGCGGTTCAAACAGGGAGTGGCCGAGGTGTGTGGACTCCCTGATAACGCTGCTAGCCTTCTTCCTCACTCGACTGGCATAGATAGTGTCCAGGTTTGGGAGCTCCATCCCGACAATGCGCTGGGCCGCCTTCACCGCGCGACGCGGGTCCGTTCGCTCGGCGGCTGTGCAGCTGGCATACCACGCGGTGGCGCGGTTAGTCAGGATGCTCTCGATGGTAGGTCCTGTAGAGATTTAGCAGCGGTTTCTGTGGGAGCTGGACCTGTTTCAGCTTCCTGAGGAAGAAGAGTCTTTGTGGGTCTTTTTAACCAAGTGGAGGTGTTGGAGGTCCATGTCAGCTGTTTTGACACAATTACTCCAAGGAACTTTAGATTTTCCACGCTTTCCACTGCTTCTCTGTGTATGTGGAGAGGGACATGGACTCTCCTTTGTTCTCCTGAAGTCAAAAACCATCCCCTTTGACTTAGAGGTGTTAAGGACCAGGTTGTTGTCTTTATACCACTCAGCTAGGTCTTACACCTTAAGTCTGTAGGCTGTCTCCTCATTGTCTGAAATCAGCCCAACTATTGTGGTGTCATCTGCAAATTTAATTATGTAGTTGGAGGTGTGGATGGGGGTACAGTCGTGGGTGAAGAGTGTGAATAGCATAGGGCTCAGCACACAGCCCTCTGGTTCCTGTGTTTAGGATGAGAGTGGAAGAGGTGTGGTTACCAATTCTGAATTGTTGTGGTCAGTGTGAGGAAGTCCATGACCCATGAACACAGCGAAGAACAAAGGCCCAGGTTGTCCAGTTTGCTGACCAGTTTGTGGGGGATGACAGTGTTAAATGCGGAGTTAAAGTCCATGAATAGCATCCTCACATAACAGTTTGGCTCCTTTAAGTGTGTCAGAGCGTGTGGAGAGCTGTAATGATGGAATCCTCTGTGGACCAGTTTGCCCGGTAGGCAAACTGGTGCTTATCCAGATCAGGTGGGATGATGGTTCTGATGTGTGAAAGCACAAGTTTCTCAAAGCACTTCATGGCTATGGGTGTTGGAATGATGGAATGATGACTGGAATGATGGTGGAGGATTTAAGGCATGTTGAAACTGCAGCTTGTTGTTGTTGTTGAATATTATAGTAAAAAACCTCTGTAAGCTGATCGGCATGCTTTCAATTCCCGGCTGGGCACTCCATCTGGGCCTGCCGCCTTGCTTTTATTAACTTTCTTTACGGTGGTTCTCACCTGGTGGTGCTGTTAGAACCAGCATCGACCCTCCGGCAGGTTGGTTGATGAGTGGAGCACACACCCCTCTCTAAGTGTCGAAGCGGGCAAAGAACTGGTTCAGGACATCAGGCAGTTTGGAGTCATCAGTGGGCAGCAGATTGGTGGTTTGGTGGTCAATCAGTGCCTTGATGCCGTTCCACATGCTGCGGCGGGTGTTATTGTCAAATTGATCCTCAGTGCGCTATTTGTATTTGCTCTTTGCATCCCTGATGCCTTTCTTGAGTTTCCCCCGTGCTTCACTGTAGGCTTGTTTGTCACCTGACCTGAAAGCTGCATCCCACTCCTTGAGTAATGTCCTCACATTGCTATTTATCCACGGCTTTTGGTTAGGAAACGCCTTATTGTCTTGTGTTAACACATTGTCTGTGCAAAGGTTTGTGTCCTAGGACTGATCTATCATATAGAATCCTATCCTCAAGGTCTGTTCCTTCTGCAAACAAGTCTGTGTTATCAAAGCAGTCTTGCAGCATTGAGGTGGCTTCCTCAGACCACACTTGTACTGTCCTAATAGCTGGTTTTGTTCTACAGATCCGTGGTCTGTAAGCTGGGGTCAGAGTTATGGAAATATGGTCTGATTGTCCTAGATGTGAAGATGGGGTTGTTTTTAATGCTCCTGGGATGTTGTAGGACGTGTAGACTTGGTCCAGGATGTTGTTGACTCTTGTTGGGCCATGAGGCATGACCAGTTTGTGATTGAAGTCCCATGCTACAATGATAACACCGTCTGGGTGCACCATAAGCTGTTTGTTATGTAGCTTTTCCAATGCTAACTTAGCCTTAGCTTGTAGGGGAATGTATACTGCCATATTTGTTATTGTTGTGAATTCCCTCGGGAGAAAGAACAGTCTGCACCTTACCATTAGGAGCTCCAAATCTGAGCAACAGTGTTTATCCACCATGTCCGCGGCTGTGCACCAGCTGTTGTTTACGTAGACAGAGAGTCCTCCTCCTCTGCTCTTCCCCGAGTCCCTCGTCCAGTCCTCTCTGTAAACAGAGCGGCCGCTTTGCTCGATAGTAGAGTCTGGAACATTGTAGTTCTGTGATCATCGTCACACAGTGAGGCGTAGTTCTTACTCTGATCTCATCAATCTTGTTGGTGAGAGACCATAGCACCGGTCTGTACAGGTTAGCCTTTAGTCTAACACGTAGCCCGGCTTGCTTCCCCAACTTCTGTTTCCTCTCCCTCGGCCGCCTGCGCCGTTTCGCTGGTGAAATGGAAATTCCGATGGGCTCTGGGGTGCATAGGATCTCCGGCGGATGAGAGTTGCGTGAAATGTGAAAGCAGTGTGGAGATCTCTGATGAAAAATAACTGGGATCGATCGTGTGGGATCGATGTGTTAAAGGCTACTGCTATAGAAGATAGACTAACTAAGAGAACTAAGATGAAAGAGAGAAAAAGAGACCACGCCGAGACCATTTTTTCTCTTTCTTACATCTTAGAAAAAAAACATTTGGAAAAAAGTTCAAATCGTGGTGCTCGGCTGCAAACACGAGAAACTGAAACACGTCCAGTCTCTACGGAAACAGGTCTTTTTATTCTTCAATATTATGATTTTTTGTCTATCGGGGTTAGGGGTGCGGGGCGGTGGCCGGGCACAAGTGCTTAGCTTGCCCATCGGCCGCATGGAGCGCAGAGCTGGGGGTAGCGAGCAGACGGGGAAAGAGGTAGAACGGGTGGAGAAGGTTCCTTCTCCGGAGGCAGAGAGTGAAGGACAGGCTGAAAATGATCACACTGATTTAATAACACTGGGTTAGGGGACGTCCGGGGACGGGGGCTCTGTCCCCGCTCCGTCAGAACCGAGTCTGCCCGGGAGGGGTGGCGAGACGGGGGGGTGTTGAGCGCCGGAGCCAGGAAAAAATACCGAACCGATTCAGATTGTACATCCGTTGCCGACAGATTGTCCAAACAATCGCATCTACACTGGACGTAACGTACTAACCCATTACGTAGCGTATCCATAATAGTCATCTAATGTGGGAACAGACTCCATACGGAACTTCTCCGTAAAGGAGGCGAATGTTGGAATGATTACCTGCTGCCTTTGCCGGATATTTTTCATCCGGCAATGTTATGGATTCCATGTGGGAAAGGGGCTAATGACACTCGCAATTGAGCTCAGGAGCATCCTGTTTCTATTGATCACCCTTGAGATGTTTCTACAACTTGATTGGAGTTCACCTGTGGTAAATTAATTTGATTGACATGATTTGGAAAGGCACACACCTGCCTATATAAGGTCCCATAGTTGACAGTGGGTTGTGTTAAGGCCCAGATCTGGGGAAGGATATAAAAAAATGTCTGCAGCATTGAAGGTCCCCAAGAACACAGTGGCCTCCATCATTCTTAAATGGAAGAAGTTTGAAACCGACACTCTTCCTAGATCTGGCCGCCCTGCCAAACTGAGCAATCGGAGACAAAAGGTCTCAGTCAGGGAGATGACCAAGAACTTGATGGTCACTTTGACAGAGATCCAGAGTTCTTTTGTGGAGATGGGAGGGTGCCATGCCATTGTTCCGAAGGACCATTATTCCGAAACCAACAATAGTTGAAAAATCATCTGAAAGTCCGAAACCCTAACCCTAGCCATCTCTAACCTTATACCTAAACTTAACCATCTCTAACCTTATACCTAAACTTAACCATCTCTAACCTTATACCTAAACTTAACCATCTCTAACCTTATACCTAAACTTAACCATCTCTAACCTTATACCTAAACTTAACCATCTCTAACCTCATACCTAAACTTAACCATCTCTAACCTCATACCTAAATTTAACCATTTCTAACCTCATACCTAAATTTTACCATTTGTAACCCTAACCCTAAACTTAACCATCTCTAACCTCATACCTAAACTTAACCAAACCATCTCTAACCAGTCATTTTTCTGACTATTGCGGTTTCGGAATAATGGTCCTTCGGAACAATGGGTGGTCCCCGATGGGAGAACCTTCAATAAGGATAGTCATCGGTGCAGCACTCCACCAATCAGGCCTTTTCAGTAAAACCAATCAGTAAAAGGAACATGACAGCCCGCTTGGAGTTTGCCAAAAGGCATACAAAGGACTCTCAGACCATGAGAAACAAGATTCTCTGGTCTGATGAAACTAAGATTGAACTCTTTGGCCTGAATGCCAAGTGGCATGTCTGGAGGAAACCAGGCACCGCTCATCACATTGCTAATACCATCCCTACAGTGAAGCGTGGTGGCGGCAGCATCATGCTGTGGGGCAGGGACTGGGAAACTAGTCAGGATCGATGGAAAGATGGATGAAGACAAAAATTAATTGAATCCATTTTAGAATAAGGTTGTAACATAACAAATTGTGGGAAAAGTGAAGGGGTCTGAAACCATTCCCAATGCACTGTATTATTTTGTTAAAACAACAATTAAATGTGTTTTTTGTAACTCGCCTCTTGCCGCTCAATTCCTTTGTGCATGCATCTTTGGATGTCCTCCATATAATGTCAGTCGTCTCATTTCACGCCTGTTAATAAATATTCCATCCCTCCGTACCTGCTTGTCTTAAAGTTTCATAAAGGTGTTGAATGGAAAAATGTCAGTTCGAGGTAATAACCAGGCTGAGCATCGTGAATAAAAAAAGGTTAACGTCCGAGCTATTGGACAAATGGGAACCGCATATATATATTCACGGTTATGTATATGGTTATGGGGCAGAAATCTGCATATTGCATAAAGTATGAGGGTTATGACTGGTCTCTTTGGAGCATGCATACGTTCTTCTACGTCGAGGTTAAGGTGATTGTCTGCGCAACCTGCAGCAGAAATACATTATCTCTCCAAATAACACCATCTCTCACTTTACTGTTAAACGCCCTGGTGGATCTTTTCACTTTATGGCTCTTTCTTTTTTTCCAATTCTCCGCAGCGCTGTGTTTGGCTCAGCTACACACACACACACACACACACGACAGGTAAATCACACACACACACACACACACACACACTAAAGTTAGTCAAAATCTATAACCATTGTGGTACATTTAGTGAGTCAATTTCATTATTTTATTTTATTCAAGTGTTTGTAAGGATGCATGAGCCGAGATAGATAGATAGATAGATAGATAGATAGATAGATAGATAGATAGATAGATAGATAGATAGATAGATAGATAGATAGATAGATAGATAGATAGATAGATAGATAGATAGATAGATAGATAGATAGATAGATAGATTAGATAGATAGATTGATTGATTGATTGATTGATTGATTGATAGGCATTAGCCAATACTTTCAACTTTCAATTTAAAATCACAAAACATTAAAATAGAATAATAGAAACTTGCAATATACAATAAAGCTAAAAAATTAACAATAAACCTATGTATCAACAATTTACAAAATAGGAAAAATAGGAAGGTTTTCACACGTATATAAAATAAAATTTGTGTTTTTGGGATGAATGTGAGTTAACACAACGCTAGCAACAAAAGCATGTGAATATTTAGATCCTGGCCCACTTTAAATGTATTTCTTACACCAGATTCAGATATTTTTCATCTGTAATTTGATATATTCACAAACTTTGTAACTTTGTTCTCCAATACAGTTATTTTCTCGCATAAAATCACAAATCGCATAATTTGCAGGGAGCTGTGTAGATCTCGGACAAAGAGGCAAAAGAAGATCAAGGGGGAATCTACGTCACTATCTTATATGTTGAGCTTTGGACTTATCTCTTTGTGTCACCCGCTCCTCCATGGCTTTTTAAAGTGGCGGTTGAACTGTAAATGGCATGAAGTATTCCATTTGACACGCCACAGTTGACAGGCTTATCAAGGCCGCTTCTTAACACTCTGCATCTCCTTTTTTCTCCCACAGTGGATGGAGGAGAGCACAACCCCTACAAAAGTTGGTATTTTAAAGCTGGAGCACTACTGCCCCCTCAGGTGGAGAGGGGTACTACACCCGCTTACTCCTCTACAGTGATGGTGTCAAATGCACAGCGTTGCCCTTGGATACAGCGGATTAAAGTGGTCTATGGATCCTGTCATTTTAAAAGTACATTTAAATATTGTATATGTATTATTCTACGTTTTGTTAGATTCAGGTGTGTACATATGTGTCCTATATTAGGGCTGGGCCATACTGACAGAATCAAATTTCACACAAAACAAAATTCAGTATTGATAATTCGACAATGCGATAATGTTTTGGGGATGACAATTGGTGCTTTCATAATATATTTACGCAGGATTTTGAGAAACAATTATTAATGTAAATATTAATATTATTATTTTTATTATTATTATTCACGAAAATAATATAATGCATTTTTTCTATAGCACCTTTCATAGACATGCACCTGAAAGTGTTGAATAGATGAATAAAATCATGAATAGAATCAATCAATCAATAGTAATAATAAAAAAGCAACCAAACAAAATGCATTGAATAAAAATAAGTAATTAATATTATACTGAGCTCATGTTTCAAGTCACCCATCCAGACCGAGGCATTGAAGGATCACGATCATTCCTGAATAATCGAACTAATAAAGGAAGGAATCTCCGTCTGTGTGCGTGTCCTTCGATTGTCTCGATAATCGAAGGACACGCGACACGTGTAAGATTAATAAACTTTGAATAAACAAGCGAACAGCGAGCCGCTCAGCTCTGCGGGACGGGGCTTCAGTGCAGTGCCGCCCGTTCCAAGCGGTGCAGCCCGGCAGGTGTATTGAAGGAGTTCCATGTCGCAATACCAGACCATAAGAATCAGTCCACTCGGTGGAGCGGGCGGGTTCAAAGGTCAGGACCCAGGCAACGAGAAACCTGCAAGCAGCAATCCCAGCCAGGCCAAGCAATCAGACCGTTCCAAACAGGCATGTTTTGAACGGGCCCTCCACTAGTTATTTTCAATTTGCAATTATTTTAATTATTTCAAATTTCAACATTTTATCCTATCCTATTGTGATGGTGAGTGAAAGAAGACGGAGGCGTTTTGGTACAGTCTCTTTATTAGACGAGCCAAGCATACGAACAAAACAGACTTCCCACTGCTGGCCGCCATGTTCCTCTCAAGGTTAAACCGCAGTGCCTCCCGGGAGACAGGGAGGCACATCACCAACTGTGTAGATCCGTCGCTACACTATACTACATGAAACCCCATTCTTATAACTGGCTTTTTTATGGAAATAAAAAAAGGGGTTTTTGAATAGTTTATAACTCTATTATAATGCTATTGAGAACACTCAAAAAAGGAAGAAGGGGAAAATATTCACAAAGGCGATGAACTGTAGTCTGTGATTTGAGTCACAGCGTCTGACAAATTATTCTCTCAAAGCCTGACTTGCTCCTCAGTGATTCAGAAAATCGGAACTTAAATTTGTGACTTTTTTTTTAAAACTTTTTATTACATACGACACATGTCGTATGTCGTATGTAGGTGACATGTTAAGGAACATTTCAGACCCTGGAAATTATAAAAAGCTATTAGCTCCCGAAAAAGTACAGTATATCAAATTTCCAGGTTATTAAAGTTGTTGTTTTTTTTACAATTAAAGCCCTGAAAGAACCCTGACTAAATGACACCACTTTCTTTCTGTCTTTAAAAGCTATAACCTACAGAAGTGTAATGCATTCACTTGAGAAACAAATTTTTTTTTTCACTTGATTTTCTGAATTAACTTAACTGAATTAAGTTTTCATGGAAACGAAATACGTATCTCGTTAATTTCGGAAAAACAGAGCTCTGCTCTCAGTAGGACTCCATAGTCCTACTGAGAGACTTCAACGCCAATGTTGGCAACAATGAGGGAACCTGGAGGGGTGTGATTGGGAGGAATGGCCTGATCTGAATCCGAGTGATGGGTTGTTATTGGACTTCTTGTGCTAGTCATGGATTGTCCATAACAAGCACCACGTTCAAACATAAAGATGCTCATAAGTGCACTTGGCACCAGAGCACCTTGGGCCAAAGGTCAATGATCGACTTTGTAGCCATTTCAGAGGACCTGCAGCCATATGTTCTGGACACTCGGGTGAAGAGAGGGGTTGGGCTGTCAACTGATCACCATCTGGTGGTGAGTTAGGTCAGATGGAGGGGGAAGCTGCCAGACAGACCTGGTAAGCCCAAACATGTAGTGAGGGTTTGCTGGGATCAACTGGTGGAGGAACCTGTCTGGAATGACTTAAACTCTCACGTCCGGAAGAGCTTCTCCTACATTCGGGAGGAGGTTTGGAGACATGGAGTCAGAACGGCTCCCGTTAAAAACCTCTATTGTGGAAGCAGCTGTTAGGAGCTGTGGTCAAAAGCTGGTCGGTGTCTCTTGTGGCGGCAACGTTGGTGGACACCAGCAGTTGAGGGGGCCGTCGAGCAGAAGAAGGAGGCCTTTCAGGCTTGGTTAGCTCAAGGGACTCCTGACACTGCAGAGAGGTATCGACAGGCGGAAAATGCCGCAGCGACAGCAATTGTGAAAGCAAAATCCAGGAGGAGTTGGGAGAGGCTATGGAGAAGGACTTTCGGGCGGCCTCAAAGAGGTTCTGGAAAACCATTCGGTGACTCAGGAGGGGAAAGAGACACATCGCCCAGGCTTCAGCAAGGGGCGGGGAAACTCTGACCTAGACTAGGAATATCGTCTAGAGGTTGAAGGAACACTTTGAGGAACTCCTGAACCCGATGTGTATGTCCTCTGAGGCAGGGCTGGAAGAGTCTGGGGAGTCAGAGTCTATTTCATTGGCAGAGGTCACTGAGGTTCTTGGAAAGCTCCTCAGTGGCAAGGCGCCAGGAGTGGATGAGATCCGTCCAGAAATGCTGGGGTGTCTTGGTTGACACGACTCTGCAATGTCGCGTGGACATCGGGAACAGTGCCTTTGGACTGGCAGACCGGGGTGGTGGTCCCTATTATTAAAAAAGGGGACCGGAGGGTGTGTTCCAATTATCAAGGAATCACATTACTCAGCCTCCCTGGGAAAGTCTATGCCAAGGTGCTGGAAAGGAGACTCCAGTCGAACCCCAGATTCAGAAAAAATGCGATTTTCGTCATGGCCACGGAACAGCGGACCAGCTTTTTACCCTGTCGCAGATGATCAAGGGAGCATTGGAGTTTTCCCAACCTGTCCACATGTGCTTTGTGGATTTGGAGAAGGCTTACGATAGTGTTCCCGAGGTCGTCTGTGGAAGGCGCTGTGGGAGTGTGGGGTGCTGGGGTCACTTCTGCAAGCCATCTGGTCCTTATACACTCAAAGTGAGAGCTGTGTCCATATTCATAGTTAGATCTCGGAAAAAGATGGCTTGTCCCCTACAGGTGAGGGGGGAGCAACTGCCCCAGGTGGAGGAGTTCAGGTATCTCGTGTCTTATTCACAAATGAGGGTAAAAGGGGTCGGGAGAGTGATCGCAGCTAGGTGCAGCGGCTGCAGTAATGCGGGCACTGTACCGTGGTGGTGAAGAGGGAGCTGAGCTGCCAGGTGAAGCTCCCAATTTTCCGGTCAGTCTTCATTCCCACCCTCATCCGTGGTCATGAGCTATGGGTAGTGACCAAAAGAATGAGATCGCAGATACAAGCGGCTGAAATGGGGATTCTACGTAGGGTGGCGGGGCTCACTCTGCGATAGGGTGAGGAGCTCCATGATCCGGGAGGACCTCAGAGTACAGCCGCTGCTCCTCCACACGGAGAGGAGTCCGTTGAGGCGGTTCGGGCATCTTGGAAGGATGCCCCCTGGACTGGGAGGAGACCCCGGGGCAGACCCAGGACACGCTGGAGAGATTATATCTCTCGGCTGGACTGGGAACGCCTAGGGATCCTCCAGGAAAGGCCAGAGGAAGTTGCTGGGAGGGAGGGAAGGGAGACGTCTGGGCTGCTCCGTTAGCCCTGATGCCACCGTGACCCTGACCAGGATAAGCGGGTTAGAAAATAGATGGATGGATGGATGGATTTTTGGAGATTTTGGCCAGAAATTTGCATTTAGCCTAATTTTCAGATAGAGATAATTCCACAGTAAATGATGCTTGTAGACTTTTTATTTTTATTTTTTAATAACAATACTCAAATGATAATTATTTTCTTATAGGAATATATTGAAATCCAAACTCAACTTTTGAAATGCCAATTATGCATTATTGTAGAAATTCCATGTATCGTCAGTGTCAACCCATAATTCCACAGTAAATGATGCTGAATATCCCCGGTTGCCTCTCGGTGGTCGTGCAGCTTCCAGTCGCAGCAGGTAAA
>OMKR01064185.1:0-10148 GCA_900302355.1 Cyttopsis rosea
GCCCTGCAGAGACGCCTCCAGCCCAAACATGCAAACACACGACCACGAGCACTGGAAACACAGATATTATTATATCACGGAGCATCCACCAAAACATGTGTACGTACACCGGGGAATGCTGCGACCCAAAGCCCCACCCCCTCGCTGAAATAACACTGCATCACATTGACGGCACAACGAGCCAGAGCTGCTGCGGGACCACGTGTACGTGAATGTGATTCTAAAAGATCACAACTATGTTGTTTCAATTTCGGCGGCCGTCGGAAGCGGGAAACAAAGTGAGGAGGATTTGATGATCGGGCAATCTCGGCTTCTGCCATTGTTCCTGTGTGTGTGTGATGTGTGTGTGCTGACGGAGGCTCACGCCAGCTCTGCTACACACACACACACACACACACACACACACACACACTTGCCTCCTCCAATAAGAGATGTCACCCCCTGACGTATGTCAAGCGGATACAAAGCCAAGAATGTAGAAATGGCCGACTGGTTGGGGAAAACATCAAATTGCTTTTAGTGAAATGTAATGTATGTATGTATGCACTTGTGATGTTTCGATGACTTTTCCACTCATTATGTGACTTGTCACACAGAGCAACGATCAGAAACACAATTTGAGGATCACAGCGTTTGGGAGAACTCTTCAGAATCTGAATCATGATCAATCATCATCTACACTTTATTGCCATCTAAGGATTTTACATTCCCTGGAATGAGAAAAAAATACAAAATAAGTGGAGAGGAGAACTCTTAAATCTTTTGAAGTGTTTGTGCAGTTTAAATACAGAGTTCCCTTTGTGGACCATTGAGGTGAATAAGCAAACACTGAAGAAGTGTGTTCTGAATAATTAACATATCCCCTATACATAAAGAATTGGCTTTCTCAGGGAGTGTTGGTGTTCTCACTCAGGCTGCCTCAAATTATTTCTTGGAGAAATAAATCTTTACTGCCAGAAAACTCAAGGACAGCAACATTTAATTGGGGAATATCGCTATTATCACCCTGACCTGCATACTCAAGATGAAGGATGCCTATCAAAAAGATAAATTAACATCGCAGATAGAGATGTATAAATACCTGTACACATCACCAATATCTACAACAAATGTAGAATACAATAACAAAGTCGAATGTAATGTAGCTATAATGGCCTAATCAAATTTGAAATATAACATTAGTTTGCAATAAAATTAATAGCAGAACCACTGTATGAATAGAATATTTGCTTTCTCTGCCTGTAAAAAATTTGTAAAATCTGTAAAAAGAAAAAAACATTATAATAACAAGCTTTGTGTCCGTTAGACTAATGATGGAGAAGATTACATTCGAAAATAAATTATTTATAATTATTATTTATTTTTAGACAAGAGTTCAGAATAGAAAGAAAACAGCATGTGAAAGCAGAGGAGAGTAGGATTACCTGACATAAACCCTATTGAGAGGTCAGTACCGGGTGGGATAGAAGTGAAGATGTGTTGTATGTCCGTGCGCTTCTGGCGACTGGTCACACAGTGCAGTGGTGTGGTGACACACACACTCACGCACTGCATGGGTTTTTACAGCACCCTATGCCCTCCGGTCTCAGAGGAAACAGGCCCTCGTACTCAGGAAACCAGCCCAGTTCCCTGCCCACAGCGGCAGGGGAGCCAGGGGGGAAAGATAGGACTGTAAACACTGTGACATCCACCATTCCAGCTCCAGACGGAGGAGTGGAAACCTTCTGGCGATAGGGATGGTGCCCCCCCCCAACCAACCAATTAATCTTCACATTTTTCCTCTGCTTGTTTGCCTCTTTCTGGTATTGTCTCAAATTAAATGTTTATTTTATTTTATGCATTTTCTCTTCTCTCTGCTATTAGGTAGAGATGGGACAAGATATCAATATTGGTATTGGATATTGGTCTAATAATACACTAAAATGTGGTATTGGTATGGGATATCCCAAAAACACAAAATATGAGACCAAGAGACATATCAGATATTAAAGTAAGCGGGTTGCATGGCAATCATTAAGTCTTATAGAACTCTATACTGCTCGGTAACAGTAATGAATCAGATTTATACTTAGTATTGGTCAATGCATAAAATTTTGGACTGAGAATTGGATTGATAATGTAAAGGTGTCCATCTCTAGATGTTATCAGTAGATGTCATACAAATACATTTTTCAGTATTTTAGTATATTAGGTGATGCTTGATCCAAGTCACCATGAAGATGAGATTTAGACATGCCGCCATGTGTTTCTATGGTGATTGAAAAAATAATTATAATTTTGAATTCTGAATCAAAACACGTTTCCTGTCATACTGTAGCCCCACCTAGTGGAGAAAGATGATATGAATAAATCTTTCTCTCTTATAGCACCAAGATGATGCCGGCAGAAAGACACAAAGCTTTCAAAAAGAGAGCTCTGGTTTAGCAGCGGTTAAGTCCAGAAAACCAAAACCACCGTAAATAAACCGAGGTTTACACAGGGCCGTTTACACATCTATCTCAATAACATGAAGCTGAAGTGCTGACTGACCTCGCTCCCCTAAAATAACTACCGCAGCAGGGTAGAAACCACATCTGTATGAATAAAAGAGGCCACTTCTCTTAACCTAATGTATTCCACTTCAGTGTTTAGAGACTGGAAGAAATACACCTAACTCTGTTGGAAGTATTAAATACATACATTAAATGGTGCATAACTGCAACATAGTGTATTTTCCACAAATTCAAATCAAAAATGTATCTCAATGAAAAGCGGGTAAAGAAAGTTTCCCAAGGTAGTAGTTCCCAATGTTTGTATTAAGATTTGCACTGCCAAATAGACAAAAAATCTATTATCTAGTCTATCTAGTGTCAGAGTAGATGCAGACCCTCACCTGCCACAGAGACCTGAACTCCTTCTGGTCGATGCGAAGCAGCTCGCTGAATTCCCGCGTGGCGATGGTGGCATGCCGCGGGGTGTTGTCCAGGATGGACTCCCCAAACGCCGTCCCAATTCCCAGCGTGCAGATGGTCACAGCGTCCTGCAGGAGAGCCAGACGCAGAGCTCTGAACGGCACGCTCCTTCAAGTTACGCAAGGGTTGACACACCAAGGGGGACCACGGTGCTTCTCGATGCTGATGAAATGTGTGTTTCTAGAATAGGATTTTGGTGAAGCGGTGGCAGGGCTCGTGGTGGGCCGTGCGGCTCCTTGTGTTCGATCGATGAGTTCGCTCCAATCAATAATAAGAATCGCTCGGATCAGGACACAAGAATGATGACTGAAGCACATGGGAATTGTGGGAATAAAATATATTCAATGTTGCCCACCAAGGTCAGCAGCAAAATGCTCCATACGGCTTCCACTTGACCTCAAGGCCAGGGGAAGGGTTTTGTTTATATGTGAAATTTATTTTAAGATTTTTACCAACAGCTAACTCATAAATGAAGTTAAAGTTGCAGTGTGTAAGATTTAGTGGCATCTAGCAGTGAGGCTGCAGATTGCAACCAATTGAATACCCCTCCATGGAGGAGAATCTATTCTACGATGGCCGTGAAACTCACGAAAAACTAGAGTGTTTGGTTTGTCCCCTCTGGGCTACTGTAGAAACAACATGGCGTGCTCCGTGGAGGCGACCCGCTCCCATGTACATATAAACGGTTCATTCTAAGAAAACGAACACACAGCGATTCTTCATTTCATGGGATTATACGCTAGTTAAAACATACTTGTGAATATTATATTCCATTTCTGCCAAGTTCGTTCTGCTAGATGCCACTAAATTCTAGACACTTCACCTTTATCATGACATTATTTTCCTTGCAATATAAGAAACTGTAATCATGCAAAAATTATCTAAAATCTATTTAACATGATTAATGACCAGTAAGAAAAGTCAGTTGCCATGCAACTACAATTTATCTCCTATCAATCTATCTAGTTTCTTCTTGTACAAAACATCCTCGGGAAATATTGAGTTTTACCTGATGATTGGCCGTTTCTGACACTTTAACGTCCAGTGAACCAGAGAGGACAGCATACCAACTTGTGCCAATGTCTCCTTGACGAAACACTGAAGAGACAGACCCACAAATGCAAAAACAAACAAACAAAAACAGTCAGAAAATCGATCGATCCCACCAATCTGATAACTTCTTCTATAACAGTTTGAGAGTTTTGATCGAACCCACAGGTGATGCCTTTCTCCAGACACTCGTAGAATCCGCACAGACATATCTGCTGCAGCAGGCTCGGGTGGAACCGTTCGAAAGCCTTGACGTTTCTGAGACGAGCCAGGATTATGTCCACATCCTCTCCGGAACGCTCCGCCGGTCTGGGGAGAAAAGAGATAAAATGCTGCGTTAATAAAGAAAAGGTTATAAAGTTTCTTTATTTAAAAAAACCTCTCTCCAAATCTACTAGTACTGCTTGTTTCTAAGAGAATGTTTAGATGCAGTTGGTTTGATACTGTGACAAATGCACTTATTGTAAGTTGCTTTGGACTAAATTACATAATGTAATGTAATATAATGTAATGTAATATGTGTCGTTGACCACCACAACCTTGGCCTATATTTAAAAGGAGTCCTGAACTCTGTCGAATGAACCTGAGACAGATTGATCCCAGAGGAAATCTCTTTTGGGATGTCATGACCGAAATAATTCAGTGAAATACTCAAGGTGAAACATTTTCCCATTTATAAGCAGACAACAGGATATTCTTACCTTTCGTACCAGACCAGTGAAGAAACACTAGAAGGGTGTAGCTGCATTTTAAACCTAAGTGAATGGGCCGGGAATAGAAAATATTACTGGATTGCATTGGGATTGGGGAGTTCATTGTATATTTATAAATAAAGCCTTAACTTTTTTCCATTTAATTTGCCCAAACAATGTCAGGAATGTGAATCATAGACACTTTCATTATATCTTTCATTTACCCTCATTAAAGTCGTTGGTTGTAAATTACATCTTAATACATTAAAACACATCAAAAACTCCTTGTACAACAAGTTGTTTTTGCTGAAAAAGACAAATAGGGTCGTGATAATCTGATCTGACTACTATGGTCGATTATTTATTTTATAATTGTATTGGTATTTAATATCTGCAAGGATCCAAGAGTTAGTACTTAGCACTCATAGTCTGTCTGAAGGAAATGGTCTGTGCAACCCTAATAACCTCGAGATTTTATATTCGATACTGTAGAAACTACTAAATAGTCTTTCCCTCAGGCAAATCTTTTATGTCGACAAAGTTTCATTAAATATTCCCTGGTATTTGTCCCTGAGATCTCTCTCGGGTGAATCATGGCGAGCCTGCATCTACACCGAAGTGCGACAAACTCCGCTTGTCAATATTTGCCTTTCTCTCACACATTTGTATTTGTAAGAGAACAAAAACTCTACCCTTCCAGCATCTAAACATAATGCACTTTATCAAATATATTACAAAGAGCACAGGTACACACACAAGACACAATTATGTAAACACCGGTCCAGACCTTTACAAACCACCGTTATGTTGCTTTCTGTTTAGAACTGAGCCAAGAGAACAACCTTGTAAAAAGAGACATTTTGGAGCAATTTTCCAGCCTTGCATAGTATAGTGCGAGCTTTACAATAAAACAAAATAAATTCTAAATATTAAAAGAAAATGTGCAATCTCGGAACGCCATCGTCATTTTGCTACCTTCTGCTTTAAAGGTGCAGTGTGTAGAATTTAGCGGCATCTAGCGGTGAGGTTGGAGATTGCAACCAACTGAATTCCCCTCCGTGTAGGAGAAGCTACACGGGAACTACGGCAGCGTTTGGTTTGTCCGTTCTGGACTAGAAATTCATTCACAATTTCATGGGATTAATTAAAACATACTTATGAATATTATATTTCATTTCTGCCAAGTCTGTTCCGCTAAATGCCACTAAGTTCTACACTGCACCTTTAAATGTTGAATCAGTTTGAATACCAACTAGTATTGTTATGAGTGCTATGCATGTTTTCAATACAGTATGTTTTAACATTACTGAAACGTAACGACTGTTCTTCCAGCAAACAGTTAGACAGACTGTAAAAACATCTGCTGTACTCTATTAATGGTTGGAGGTAATGTACTTTGAACCTGTCATCAGGATGCAATATATTCAGCTTTCTCTCTCTCTCTCTCTCTCTGTCACTCTCTCTCTCTCCCGCTGATACATCCAAGAAGACACTTTTATTAAACTGCAACATGAGGAAGGGAACTCAAACCATGCCTAATACAATAATGACAACGCTGAATCTTCCACTCTTTCATTTTGTTGTCAAGCCGCTTCTTGCCTCCTGTTAATGAAACCAGATGAGACAGGCTGGACAGATAGTCTTTCCAATGGGGCGTGTGTTTTAGGTCCATGTCTGCAAGCGATGGTCCCGGGGAAGCGTTTCTGAAGCTGCCCTTGTTCTCCGACCTCTCTGGAGGAGACTGCATGAGGTCGCTCCTACCACCTACCAGCATATGTGGCACATCGCTCGTCGCAGTTGAACTTCTAACAACATGATATTGTCTAGAACAGTGTCCTAGGTACAGACAGAGGAGTGGAGTGAAATTCTATAAGACTAAGCCGTTGCCTGGAAAATGAGCTAAATTAAGGATCTATACACTGTAAAGCACTTTGGGTTACATTTGTATGAAAACGTGCTTTATAAATAAAGTTATTATTATTATATAAATTGACACTCAATTACAGTTCACCCAAGATTTCCTGTGAATCAACAAAAATATGTGGCTAAGCTCTATTTCCGTCATAAAAATATTAGATTACATTATTTCATATATGAAATGATTAGTTGGGCAGAATTCAATTATTTATTCATGTACCTCACAGTTAAGGGTACAAATCCAACTATGGTCCATCAAATTGAACTGCATGGTGTTATGTTTAAATAATACTTAAGATAACAGACGTCTGATAATACACAATTTGGAGTGTGAATTTTGGACTAGTTTGGTTCCTTTTCACTGGTAAATTTCAAGCAGGCAGCCAATTAAACATTAAAACAACAGGAATATACATGTTTTAAATGATGAATTAGTATTAGTTATATTATGCTGTGGGGCAAACCAGACAATTTGATAAGAATTGGAGTTTAATATGATGCTGTATGATGTATGTAACACTGCATGTAATGAGCTATGGATACATGTTGGAGAAAATAATGCTACAGCTGTTGGCATAGGCCCAGGAGCCATTATGTGCCAATGCAGACGAGTAATAAACTTATTTACTAACCCTAACCCTATTTTAGGATACTGTAGTAAATTCAAGCAAAGAACACAATAAACAGATTGTTTTATCCTTATTATAATTTAGTCAGAGTCGTTTCATGCAAAGTCTATGAATACATAGCTTTGTAGCACACATTGCAGGATCTGCACCGCAAATTAGGGATGGGCAATATATCGATATAATATCGATATCGCGATATGAAACTAGATGGGTAATATAGTTAAATATCGTCTTTAAAGCGGCACCTACAATATCTGAACTTCATAGAATGTACTATTATGTGCTTGTCAGAATATATATAGAACACTAATGATTGTCAAATAGTTACCGTGTGTAAATTATATCTTATGAAAGCGCCGATCTTATGAAAGCACCAATAGCCGATATATCGATATCGATCGAGGTATCGGTCAGAAATATCGTAATGTTTGATTTTGTCCGTATCGCCCAGCCTATGCGCCCAGAGCCGTGGATATATGTTCCCCAGAGGATATGTGTCCACAGACCCAGCGTCCATCCAGGGTCCACACAGACTCCATAAAGTGTGTGCACCGCAGTGCGCTGCTGCTGCTCCAGGTGTAAAACGACACCATCCCAGAATAACAGCCACACACACACACACACACACACACACACACACACACACACACACAAACCTACATTATCTGCAGTGACAAGAATTACCTTTTATCCAGACAAACAATCCACTCCGCGGAGGCAGAAGAATGCGAAGACGTGTGAGCTGCAACCATGTCGGAGAGGGACCAGGAGTGTGCTCCAGTCCACGCCTCGAGCAGGTGGTGCGCAGCAGCACTGTAACTGTGTTTACAGGGGCTTGGTGAAATAAGCAGCATTTAAAGTGGTAATCCCTAAGATTATTTTGTTTAAAAAAAATCCCATATTTAGTTTATTTAGTTGGCACTTTATAATAAAATAAATGTTCAATGCATTTGTGTTATGCACGTGCTCCTCTATATGCCGTTTTCATTGTTGATGGCGGGGTCCGCCTTTCCACAATGTACCGATTGGGCTCATGCGAGAAGTAAATGGCAGCGTGGTCAGTAAACTGTTGATATGGATGAATATTCACAATCTTCCCAATCTAAGTAAGGACACAATCTATTCATTAATATTATATGGCACACAATTTTGACTTGATACTGTAGGAAGGTTTGCTCTCTGCTGTAGATGTATTGAGGCCAATAGACAGATGCTGTGTACAATGTACATTGTCCATTGTCCATGATGCAAATGGTAGCTGCAGGAGATGGATGTAATAGGCACAGCAGCCAGTCAACACACCAGGAAGTCCCATACTGCAATGGAACAATGTGCTAGTTGATATTATCTGTATAGAACCACCATGACGTTGCTTGAAATAGGTACAGTAAAAGGTTAAGTACAGGTTCATAGTCAAATACATCATTTACAACTGTGGGGCTGATTGTGTGCAGGGCTACTAGTTGAGTCCAATCCTAACTCCTCAAAACCTCCTCTCTTCTCAAAAATGAATCATATTTCTGTTGTTAAAACATGCTGCTGACCATTTAAGCACAAAGAACAATATGTTGTGTGATAAGATGACACATATAACAAAGTGGCATTTGTTCCCTTGCAGTTACCTTGGCAACAAACTGGCAGAGAGATAAAAGTAAAGGAAACTGCTACTCCCCTCCCTCCTTTTCTCCACAATTCTGTCTGGAATAGATCAAATTATTTTTATGCATTTCTAACCTCGGGGTAAAATCGAATGTACTTACTGTACATAAGGCTCCATATTAACAAACCAATCCCACATTAGCGCATATAGATTCAGAGAATTGTTTATACAGACTGCATACAACATACATAATAACAACTGCAACATCTCGAATGAAAATGGAAAAATAAAGAAAAATTATAATAAAAACGCTCTTGTAAAAATTTATATATATAATTTTATGAGCTCTTCATATTTTATTACCTAAACCTGACAGAAGATGGCAGCATTTCCCAGTATAGGAGAGCAGTGCAGGTCAAAGCTGAGCTATGATTCAAGTTAAATCCAAATTGAAAGATTTCAAGATTCAAGATCCAAGAGGCTGTACAATACAAAGTAGACAGAGTAAGAAAAATTTTAATTTAATCAGAATCAGAAAAATATATAAAGCAAGCAAAATATATAAGCAAAATAAATAATTTTACATTTTGATTTGAATATTAAATTAATAAAATTGGCCTTAAACACAGTGCAGTTATTGAAACACATAAGTGTAGATATTCTGACATTTCTGATATGGATTATTGTGTGTGTGCCTTTGGCTTCAAAACAGCACTCCTTAGGAATGAAATGAATTGACACATGCCACCACAGTCCCTCCCTGGGACGTGCTGGGGATGGGGGAGCGGGGACGTGTGAGCTCAGGCTGGGGCATGCTGTGCATGAGCACCACACACATTCCACTAATTCTGCATACCAACAACTCACAGCTGCAGCAGACCAGCCCATAACAAAGCATGAAAATGTAGATATGCACGAAATTCTTTAAACTCCTCTAAAGTTGATAAGGTCAGTGGTAATTTTATTCATCAGCTTTCCCACAACCCTGTAGTGCTGAAGAGGCCTGAAAGCCGCATTATTTAAGACTCACTGACATTTGAGCGAAATGTTGAACCACACATTTGACATATTTGAGTATTTTGCACCATTAATTCTGAACAGATTGAGTCTTTCCCTCAATCTTACAGGCTCCATCGGCCAGTTTGACGAAGCATATTCTCCTGCTCCTGTTTCCATTGAAGGGTTGCCATAGGGACCATTGGCTTGACTGTGGTTTTCCATGTTCCCCCTTGGGAAATAGCCCAGTGACAGTGTGTGTATATGGCTTGCACTGTCCACTGTTGCTCAGAGATAATCCAACAAGCTTGAA
>OMKR01064186.1:8706-18749 GCA_900302355.1 Cyttopsis rosea
TTCTGTCTATCTATATATATATATGTATATACAGTGTGTGTGTATATATATATATATATATATATATATATATATATATATATATATATATATATATATACACACACACACACACACTTTGGTTTACCAAAAAAAAGTAGCTATGTGAAAAACGATGTATAATTCAGAGAATTGTATTAATTGCATGTAATATATTGTAGATATGAATGGGTTGCCTGCCAGAATACTTTATATTTCAAGCTATGTTTTGTATTGGCAATGTAAGTAATGTGTGAAAGCAGTTTATTTTTGTATTTATTTCAAAATTTTCAGTCTTCCATGTGCCATGTTTCCTTTCTTCTCTCCCCATCCATCACTCAACAAATATTAAGAATACATATTCTCATGAACAGGGCATGATGGCAATTGAAGCATGTATTTACAGTTAACACTTTTGCCTGACTTTTAAATAAGATGTTTTCTTTCTCAAGGGACTATATTAGATTCAGTCATATGCATTGTCGAAAAAAGATTCAAAGGAAATTGGTGTTGACATTTAACTCAGATGCACTTAGTGCTAAAATGGCTATTTATTGTATTTGTTGAGAATTTAAATATGGAGTCATAGTTAAGATCATTTTTGCCATGATTGTTTTCATCTGTGATGGGTAATAAATAATGGTTAATGCAACATTTTCTGTCTGAATTCTAAAATGTATGCAGATAAGTATACAAAGTATAAAATAAAAAAAGTTTTAACTTAATATACAATTTTATTTCTAGTTTCCCCATTATAATTCAATCTACCTTGTTTTTTCTTAACTTCTTTCATTATATGACTGTACACTTGCGAAACCTTGTGCACTCACTAGATATGTTCCTTTTCCCCATAAAAAAAATCTTGTGAATTAATAATTATTGCTATAAAGGTTGCATAACAAATATAGCCTTGCTTCCCTGTGCCTGTTGTCCCAATTAATCTATATCGATTTGATATAATTAGTGATGTATGGGACATTCAACAAAGCTATAGCTTTCCTGTTATTTGTTAATAAGATGGCTACCTTGGAAACAAAACACTATTTGGCTTCGCACACTGCAAAAATATGATTTGATTCAAGTAGCTCTGAGCATGTAATGTGTCCTGTTCCCAGAATTAAATTATTTGGCAGTAAAATGTTGCCACGAGAACAACGAGTTATGAGTGAACCTGTCAACTCATCTACATTGAATTCAATGATCTGGATGCGTCTACTCTTTATATCTCAGATTTATGATAAAGACGTTGAGGTAAGACCCCTCGACAGAAACCCCACCTGGACCGAGTCAAACATCTGCCTAATAAGGTTCTGGATCCTGCGACGCTATTAAATGGTATTTGATAGTCATGGCATGTGAATTAACTTTTATATGATTTCATTTTAACCATGTTTAAGCTAGTGACTGTGTATTCTTCATTTCTACACATTTCGATATTTTTTATCTGTATCATGTAACTCCTCAGTGCATCTCCAATCCATAAAAACACCAAGAATATATTCAAAATAAAAATGCAAATGAATCAAACCGCATGATCCAAAGTCTGTATAATGGATTTGGGGACACATTTAAAGGTGCAGTACACTGAAGTAGTCGGAGAGATGGCGGAAACTTACTCTGTTGTTTCCAGGAGTTTGGCCAAACTATATTCTTTCCGATACATCAAAATATTTATGATGCTAACCAGCTCAATATGGTGCCCAGCACTATGGTGGTAGGCTTCGATTTGATTCATATTTTATATATACAATGTTGAGACTAACCGTGATGTAAAATGACGTGAGAGCAGTGATGGTTACTCTAACGTTTCAAAAGGAATCCAGTTTTGTAGGAATCGATATGATTCCCCATTAAAACAAATTAACTTTAAATCAATCGTTGGAAATTATGTCAGCACTGTAGTAGATTACAATGCTCCGTCTCAAATGACGACATATCAATAAATACATGTTTTTCCATTAGATGTAGACGGCCTTGACAATATTTGTTTGCTTGATGACATAGTTTATGTGTCACCTGATTTCATATTGATGTTCATCAAACAAAACAGAAACATAGCATCTATGTTTTCTACACAACTGCCAAAGCCTGACAACCCTTCCCATGGCGGCATAGTGAGGTACATTCAGTCCTATATTTAGGTTCTGTGGTGCACATGTCCCTCAGAACTGCTCCTTCGGTCCTTCTTTCAGCCTCCTTTTCATCTCCTGGGCATGCTGCTGGCTCTGCTCCCGCCTGGCAATTGCCTGTTAGATGGTCACAAAAAAACACTTACAGTACACTGTCACTTACGCATATTAGGAGAATTTATAGATCGATACAAACTAAACAGAGATACTCACCTCTGTCTTTAGGCAGTGCCGCATGGCACGATCCATGTCATTGCATGTGCCAAAGAACCTCATGACGTTGTGCTGAGGAAACATGAAAAAAATCTAATCAAATTAATTCTTCATTTTCTAGAATCGTATATGTATCGATACAAACACCTTGTCCTGAAGGTAAACTTTTAGACGGCCTTACCTCCTGGTGGCACTGCCTGAGGAGTCTGATCAGCTCATTACACTCGTCGGTGTGCAGGTGAGGAGACAGATCGGAGTGCATGCTGAGTTAAGGTCTTACTGGACAACTCCGGAAACGCTGAAAAACATCGAGAAAAAAAACAATGAATGGCTGTGTGGTATTATTATATTTGTTTTAACCGGGGTCGTCTACTATAAAGGATACTACTGCCTCCCCACCATTCTCCTCCCTGAGCAGTCATTGTGATGACGTGTTTTTAAGACAGTAGTGGATATTTACCACTACCTGGGGTGGAATGTGATGTCAATACATGATATGTATACACGTAATATATGAGCACCAGTCCCCTCACGCTGTACTCTAATAAAAAACTAGTGTCTGAAAAAGTACAGGTCTGACTGAAGCATACCTACCTAATTCTGGTTTTCAGGGGTGGAAAGTAACAAGGTATAAGTCTTTGTTAATGTATTTAGGTACATTTTTCAAGTATCTATACTTCCTTAAAGTATCTTCCTTCTGTATATTCCGTTTTAGAGACTCTCTACTTTTAGCCCACCACATTTGAAAGGAAATATCGATACTTTTTACTCAGGGACTGGATCTGTCAAAGTGATGAATTGACATTGCTCATCAATAATTCATGAGGCCCAGGTCCTTGTAAATGACTATGACACCACCTATATTATTTTATTGTGAATTCTAATCATGATATGCACGAGAAAAACTCAATCACTTGATATCGTATTATTACATCAGGGCGCTGGATATGACACGTACTTTTACTTAATACTACACATTTAAGCGCAAGTGTATATACTTTTACTTAAAGTTGCAGTGTGTAGAGCGGCCGAGGTTGCAGATCGCGACCAACCGAATACCCCCTCGTGTAGGAGCCGGCGTTTGGTTTGTCCCTTCTGGGCTACTGTAGCAACATGGCGGCCTCCGTGGAAGGGGCTCCAGCATCCATGTAGACATAAACGGTTCATTCTAAGGTCACGAAAACACAACGATCCTCATTTTCTCTGGACTATACAGTACATAACATTTCTGCCAAGTCCGTTCCGCTAGACGCCGCTAAATTTTACACACTGCACCTTTAAGTAGAAATGTCACTGTAGAGTATTCTTGTGGCACAGGGTGTTTGTACTTTTACTTAAGTAACAGGTCTGAGTACTTCTTCCACCGCAGCTGGTTTTAACAGATGATAATAACCACATTATTATTATTATTATTATTATTATTATTATTATTATGGCTTTCATTTTTGTTCAAGTGGAGTAACTAAAGGATAATTTGGTCAATAAAGAGCCTCCTACAGCTCATGACCTGTGTAGATTGTACGTGGCCTACCTGGAAGCTGGGGGCAGACGCTGCATTTTCTGGACACAGGTCAATGTGTTGTTATTTTAAATGGAAGTGCAGCGTCCTTGGGGTCAGCCGCTTAGTCCTTATTATTCGACCTTGTTCCAAAACAACGCAGGCGCGAAATGTTAAATAAAATAAAAAGTAAAAAGCATATTTTGAAATATGTCTGACACCCCAGCTCTACAAGCCCAACGATAATAGTAAGGACTGTGGGGACATGCTGGTTCTCGTAGACATATATACATAGACGCCGCATTGGCCTTTGGATCGTACGTCAACGTCGCCGCCATGTTGGAGCGGTCACGACTGGCCTGTAAACAAATACAAATAAAAAGGGGGAGTGGGGGCTGCGGTTTTTCTGGATAAAAAGCACGAAAACGTTTACATTTCTCCAACGATTTCACTGAGGTTTATGATCTACGTAGGAAAAAGTTTTGGAAAGTTTTTTTTCTACTCCACGTAGATCATAAACTATTGAATATAAAAACGACTCGTTGAAATCGGTGGAGAAATGTAAACGTTGGAGTGGTTTTTATCCAGAAAAACCGCAGCTCCCCCGTTTACTTGTATCTGTGTACAGAACAGTCTTGCCAGCTCCAATATGGCGGCGCCGTTGACGTATCGCAGTAATGGGCCGAAGCGGTCATGCGGCGTCTATGTATATTATGTCTATGCTGGTTCTACTGCACGGCGGAAGTGACGTTAATAGTAGGCGTACGCCATTTCCTTATATTGTAAATTCGATATTATTGAGAAAATGAAATAAAAGATCTATACATATATATAGAATACAAGAATAAAAGAAAAAAATACTTTGTGTGAACAATGATATAATTTTTTTTTACAACGTCAACGTCTTTATCTGTAACTTCACTACCACTCCAGTACGAGAGGAGGCGCTATACGCCGCACGCGTCGGTTGAGAGGACGAATATGATTGGACGATTCATTCCGGAGGCGTTTCCTGTGTCCGAGGCGGGTTGTTTGGACTTCTCAGCCGGATCTCCGCAGGTAAATAACAACCTGATGCCACACGTTGTAAGATACTTTTCTCTTCTGAAGCGAATCTCCTGAGGTTGTATCATGGACGACCATGCACGACGGCTGATACAGCGGCTCGTCGGGCGGATTCCCAAGTCGTCGCTGATGACAATGCTGGGCCGATGGGGCCGTTTGACCGCGGAGCAGCAACAGTCCCTGGATCTGACTCTTCCCAAGTCGGTGCTGGCGGAAAACCTGCGGGCCCTCTGCGAGGTACGGCTCTTTGTTTTTATCAATGAACCTTAAAGTGAAAATCCCTGAGATTATTTTGTTTACAAAAATACTATCTGGCACTTTTTTTAGGAAACACCCATTCGATGTGATGTTATGGATGTGCTCCTCTATGTGCCGTTTCCATTGTTTTTTGTTGTGGTGGCGGGGTCTGCCTTTCCCGGCAGGAATGCCCAGATCGAGTTTCTGTATTAAAGTGGTAATCCGCAATATTATTTTGTAATTTTTTTTTTAAGATCCCGTGTTTTACAGCCATTCAATGTATTGGCGTTGGAACATAAAATACATACAAATGCTTGCATTCTATATACTGTTTCAATTGTTGGTACGGTGGCGGGGTCCGCCGCTCACGGCAAGAATGCGACGATCAGGCACGCGCAAGGAGAGAAAGGCAGCCGCGGCGAATTTGGTAAACCAGCGTAGCTAGTTGTGGTCAGTGACCTCAGACCTGTGTCTATAACCTCAGATGAAAATTATATCCCCACCACCTCAAGTGAGCGAGAGAAAACAATCAATCGATCAGGAGGAAGTAAACTTTGTGGGAAAGAAAGTGACGTGACGTTATAGAGCAAAGACGGGGGGGAGCCCGAAAGTCGAGGGGGACTTGTAGCGTAATCCACCCGACACAGACAATGTTATGGATTACCACTTTAAACATTTATTTTTACTACTCGTTTATTCCACTCTGAACGAGCAGGGACACTAGTATACTCTGGGTGCAAACTTAAAAATTAGGTTGAAGCAAACTTGGCAGCATGAACAGTCTATGTTGTATTATGTTCAGTATGTCCTCCTTCCACCTCCTTTCTCTATGCTTGTATCCTCCACAGGAGAACGACTTGGGAGTCAAGCACATCACAGAACTTGAGATGATGTGTAAGTAATTTGGACCTGGGGCAAATTTGCCGTGTGCCGCCTGTGATGAAACTCAAGTTTAAACTTTTTCATATTTGTTTCATTCCTTTAAGATGTCATCGACAATCCGAATCGTGGGATGTGGCATGCGCTTCACCTCCTTGGCCCAAGAGGTAGTATGCCTCATAAAGACTGTCCTCTATGTGCCTTCGCATCTTGCTTTTATTTGGGAACTTGCACATATATGTATAAACTATTGTTTCCCCTCCCAGATGATGTGCTTTCAATTGAACTGACCCAGTTCAAGAAGCAGTTTAAGGCCCACCTTGTTGAGCTCATCGGAAATGTAAGGAATATGATCACCCGTGAGATTTGCAACACTGTCTATCTCTTGTCTATTTTAACATCCTTTATTAAAAGCCTGCTTCTGAAATTACATTTTAGGTGTCAATCAAAATAAAGAAGCACACGGATGAGGCTGTCTGGATTCGCATCGCTTGGGGCGACGTCTACTCTCGGCCAAACCACCTGAAGCCGACGTACGTTGTTCACCATCTGCAGACGGCATATTGTTTTGTGACTGGCTTGAAATCGAAAGAGAAGCCCCTGCTCTCCCAGGTAAGGACTGCGGTGTGCGGTTAGTTTGCATTCCGATGGACACATTTCCTTTTTAAGTGCCAAGAGTCTTCCCAACTTCCGCAAATAAGTCTATACCTTGCAGGCGTTGGTGCTGGCTACCAGATACAGCTCTGTTAAGGACGCTAACCTCAGTGGGCAGAACCTCAGCGCCATCAGGGACATGCTGATGAAGCAGTATCAACAGGTAGGAACGGGACGAGGGGAAATTTAGTTGTTTGTGTTGCTCTGGTTTCCTCCCACCCTAACGACAGGCATGTTGGGGTTAGACACTCCTGCCGATGCCCCTGAGCAAGGCATGAGTCAAGAACTGGAGTTGGTTCCTGGGCACCCTGCTGTGGCTCCACACTGCTCCTATGTTACAGAAACCAAATCTCCCCAAAGGGATCAATAAAGTGATTCTGCTTCTTAATACTAATACCATCTTTCCACCATAAGTGTACAAGAACCATAGTGGACTTGGGCACATCCTTCTTGGGCACACACTGCACATGTACATGATTATTCAGAATTAGAATTTATTGCCTTTAACTTCCTCTGGCTTATAAACAATGGTGTTTTATAAGTGGAGGATTTATGAATTAATTTAATAACATTCTCGAATTAAATCAAATTTTTAGGTTTTCCCGACCAAGCACCCTCGTCCTCTTGGGGAAAAGACTCAACTTCCCTCAAGTATGTTCAGCTAATTTGCATTTCCCCAAATTAGTAAAATATATACCCTTTTTACACTTTTTTTGTGTTTTTCGATTTTTCCTGTATAGATCCACAGATAGAGCGGGAGCAGGCCAAGAACACAGAGGCCAGCCTTCAGATGGCGTGCGAGGCATTTGGTGAAGGGGCATTGCCTCAGCTGCAGTCCGCCATCTACAGGGTGCGAGTATGCACGACTCTGTTACAAAAACAGGATGCCCAACACGGAATAACATGTTTATGATTCACATGTGCTTCCTCTGTCCTAAGCTGGAGACAAAATTTAGAGACAACACCAACAAGATCATGACAGAAAGGGAGGAACCGTTCAGATGTGTTGTTAAATTTTCGAGCACCAACCTGCTGGAGTCTCTCAGATACTGTGCGTCATCAGGTGAGTGAACATGCCCTGATGTGAAACTATTTCCAAAATAATAACCTTTAGTTCAGTAAATGGCCACTAGAGGGCAGGAACACACGTGTGCGGAGCCGATGCTGCACTACAAGGGGAATGTTGTATTTAATGACTTGTATACCTATTGCACTAGTCCAATAAAAAGTTTGCAATCAATGTTTATTCAAGAACATAATTTATGTAGATTGACCATTTTTTTGTTGTTGTCATTTTCAGGAATTGCCTCCACCCCTGTCACACCTTTGCTGTCATCCATCACCGAGAAAGCAAAGAATTATTTTGTGATCAATGACAAAGGTCTTGGTCCCCCCTCGCAAGAAACTCATCCAAGAAACTAAACTACAAGTCAACAGAATTGACAGCCTTCTCCATTGGCCTATTTTAGTTTGTTCATGGTAGTTTTAGAGTTTTGGCAAGCACATGGCTCTCCTGTCTAATTACACAATTACTAAATTATTTTAGCAGTTTCCTATTTGTCTTTTTATTTTCTATGTGGAATAACATATGTTCGCCTGTGCTATACACACACATGTGCTATACAAATAAATATAATAATCATTAAGCACAAATATATATATATAGTTTTGTAAATATTCCCCACATTTTACATTGGGTTATTTGTCCTTCTAATGAAAAGCTGCAATATTACTTTGACTCAAGTGTTCGTGAACCAACATGACAGCTGTTTCCTCGACTCGTGTAGAATGAACTTCCCACCAACGCTCATCTGCCTTGTTAAGTGATGTATTTCGCCCTTATCATCTACATCCACTTCATGGATTCTTTGCTCAGTTTCACTTCAGCCCTCTGCAGTGGAGACACCATCAGTAGCCATCCTTGTTTATATAATTAAGTTTGTCTGAATAAACTAACAGCATCTCCTCATGACTCCAGGGCTCCATAGCTGATTTGTCCCATGAACAGTAGAAATGATTCGAATGATTAGAATCTCTAAAAAGCCAACTAGTCCTTCTTGAAATTACTATGGTTCCTAAACAAAAAGTGTTTGTTAATTCTGGCAGGGAAAATGAATATCATTTTGTTGGGCCAGGAAAAAAAAAAAAAGGAAAACTGTTTGGTTTAGAGCTATAAATATTTAGATGATTTTTTTTTAAAGACATTTAAGTAAATTAAATGTCATCCTGTCCCGGATTGTGCAAACACAAGTGCTGTCTTGCCTTCTATTAAATATAAAGCACTTTGAGTTGCATTCTGTGTATGAATAAAGGGTGTTAAAACGTTGCAAGTAGAATTTTATTTATTATTTTTCATCTTTTTTTTTTTTTTACATTCTCATAAAAATTGTATCTGGGTGGACGTTGGCCTTTGGATAATACGTCAACGTCGCCGCCATATTGGAACGGTCAACACTGGCCTGTAAACAAATACAAGTAAACGGGGGAGCTGCGGTTTTTCTCGATAAAAAGCACTATAAACGTTGAGCTTTCTCAACCGACATCAACGAGTAGTTTTTATATTTTATAGTATTTATAATCTACACGGAGGAGAAAAAAAACAATTTTTATTTTGTTTTTCAAAACTTTTTTTCAACATTTATTTGTTTACAGGTCACTCTTGCCCGCTCCAATATGGCGGCGACGTTGACGTACGATCCAAAGGCCAACACAACGTCTGACCGTATTCGGATGTGACGTACCGCAGCCACCCGGGCAGCGGAAGGGGCGGAGCCTCTTCAGACAGCGCTGGTCTCTGAAACGCATTAAAGGGCTTTCTGCTCTACGCACAGGAACATGGCTGCCGCCCCGCGTCCGCCCGGGAACCGCAAGGCGTTCGCCGCCGCCGGAGCCCAGAGACGCAACGCGGGCTCCTTCTCGCAGTGCGGCGGCGGCGGCGAGATAATCAAGCCGTCCATCACGGAGCTGAGCAAAGAAGTGAGGACCAACATCCTGTGCACGGTGGAGGGCTGCGGCAAGATCCTGCCCAACAGCCCGGCGCTGAGCATGCACCTGGTCAAGTCCCACAGGGTCCAGGTAGAGACGCGCCACCTTACATCCAATGTAACGGAGATTTTCACCCGCCGACCAGCGGCCGCAGGGCGGGGGGACACCCGCTCTCCGCGCATGCTAATGCCGCCTTCATTTGCATTGTTGTCAAAGTTTGAACCGCAGTACAAACCGCAGCCGGTTGACCGTGTGTCCACTTTTCTTCCAAACTGGTTCCAATTCTGACGGAACTGCGTGTAAATCTACACTTTGCTATGAAAACAAACGCATTGTTGACATTAATGATCCGATGGTTGTTGGTG
>OMKR01064188.1:0-11585 GCA_900302355.1 Cyttopsis rosea
CAATCCTACTCTAAAGGACCATTATCCAATCTTTTTGGGCATGTCTAACTGTCTGGCAGTGAATCTATGACCCCCTCGCTTGTCTATCTTCTCTGGCTCTTTAATTCAAGCTTCGGGATCCAACTCTCCGTCCAACTGCTGCTCTGTAACCTGCGTGACGGCAAACGGGGATTTAAATGAGGAAGCCCGTCAAAGGTTAAGCTTGTCGTGCTAATGAGCCGTGTCTTGTACTGCTTATACTACATTGAATACTACTCGAATGCATGAAAAACACTGATTTCCCTCTTTATTTGTGATACTTATCAACCACCAGTCTTATCCTCGGCATCTAATCAGCGGCAACATTAGCACCGGTTGTTAAAACAGGGGACCGATTCAATCACAGAGCATTTTTTCATTGCTCTGCCTCTGGCTTTTGAAAATATGAACTGGAAAATAAAGGAAATAATATGCAGCTAATTATTTGCTTTTCGATGAATATGAGAGCCCCAGGAGTTCTTTAAAGTCACACAGTCCAACATTTAAACGGATAATACAGGGGAATCTCAGGTTTGAAACCCCACAACAGGTAAAGGTTATTTTGAGGTGCCGTAGGGCAAGGCACGTGACACTTCCCAGCTCAATTAGTATGAGGGGCTTTGATTAAAAGCATTAGAATAATAATCAATCTTGCTGTGGGGTATAATCTGCACACACACTACAGGTGGTTCTGTTTTTTTCCTGAAAAGCAGACTTGTTATTACCATTTCCTGAACTGAACAAGACTGAACTTTAGACTAAAGGTGGCAAAGGTGATGAGTTACAACTGGTTGGCAGATTACCATAGACAGACCCTATGTTATGCCATAATTGATATATTGGGGTAACAAATAAGTAGGTAAAATAAGTATGCAGTATCACTGTACTGTACTTACTACATAGGTATTTCTGTTGACTGCCAACTACTATATGCATTTGTCTACAGAATTTCACCCTGTGGGCCAAATGGGATAGGCAGTAGTTGCAATAGTCAATCAAGTCACATAGATTTGTGTAGCCCTTTACCACAGTCAATGTATCAAAGGGCTTTACAGACCCGCATTCAATGACAATTTCACCGCTCCTTAACTTTAAACCCAGCAGGAGTTCTAGTCGAAGTGGCATTAGTATCTTCAGATTGCATGAATTGGATCGCATTGGATTAGACGTATTGGAAGTGGAGCCGATGCAGCAGCGGGGATTAGGAGGTCGGGGATAATACAGGGTGCAAAGGGGGCAGTAGACGACATCTGGAGAGTCCTTTCCTGGCATCGCCGTAGTGCTACTAGTCGTACCATTACAGGCAGTCACTAACCAAACCCTCTCCTCTCCAGATCCCGCAGATAAGCTACGCGTCCACGGCCCCGGAACTGAGCGACAACGCCCGCTACGACTTCTTCTCGCGCGTTGTGCCGCCGGACTCCTACCAGGCGCAGGCCATGCAGGACATCGTCGCGGCGATGGGCTGGAACTACGTCTCCACGCTGGCCTCCGAGGGGAACTATGGGGAAAGTGGAGTGGAGGCTTTCGTCCAGATCTCCAGAGAAACAGGTTAGTTAGTAGATCTATCTATCTATCTATCTATCTATCTATCTATCTATCTATCTATCTATCTATCTATCTATCTATCTATCTATCTATCTATCTATCTCCCACCCTCTTGCTGGATATTATATTTGGATTCTCCCTCGTGTGGTTGTGTAACAGTCTGACAGGGATTCCTGTGTTCAAACACGCCCTTGTTAGAGAGCGAGCAAAGCAAATGAACTCCTGTAAAGGATGCTTCACCATTTCTAATCTATTAGATAAAGTATTTAACCTTTCGCACAGGAAATCAGTGTTGATTGAACTAATTCTGTTTCAAGGCCGAAACAAGACAAAGTGTTCAAGACGTTTCTGGGTGGTTCTCGTCCACCCACATTAGACAAAGTACACAGCAGCAGAGATCTGTGCCCTATTATTCCTCCTTCCAAATGCATTTGTTACAGCAACGATTAGCACAGATTGCCCCAAACCGCTCTCAATGGAATACAACCATTTCACAAAGAAAAGTAGGGGACTTATAGAGATGTTAAAGTACGAATCTCGGTATTTCTGCAAAAATGTACTTGTAATGAAAAAAAAAATGTTTTATTTGTCGTCGCTTTATTATTCCAAGCATGTCAGCGTATTATAATGAGAGAGGTTCGTGTTGTGAAGCCTGACAGCGTAACGGTGGCAGATGTCTCTCCTGCTGCACTGTGCTCCTGTGTCGCCACAAGCTACAATCCATCCATTCTATTCGGGGCGTAAAGGTGCAGAGAACTCGCAGTTCAGTATGTTCCTCTGTTTTAGGGTCACAGTGGGATTTCAGTACGACGGTTAAAAGGAATGAAATTCATATATTACATAGTTCTTCATTCATGTAGAAAACTAGAGCAAACAGGTTGATGGGCCTGTTTCGCGTATTTACAGTGAAATTACTTGTTGAAATTGAACAATGTGGGCGATCCTGAACAATTCACCATCCTGATGACGCTGGCTCATGAAGATGGTTGGGCACAGATACATCCATACATTTTGAAAAAGATTTTTTTTAAAATCAGATGAAAAAACAACCAAATGTTTACATATCTCAACAAACTATTACCCAGGGATGAATTAGATAATCATGAATTCGCTAATTATGAATTAGATAACGACGAATCGGAACATAATAAGGAATTCATTAAGTATTAATTCAGTTTGACATCATTATTAATCACATTACTGCAACATTTTATAAAATCCGCGTCCACAAAGTAATTAAAACGAACAAAAAAACAGTGACCAGAAGAAAGATATTAATTAAATGGAATTAATCTTTGTCATCTAATTTATCATTAACCAATACCTGGCTAGGAGACGCCGACGAATGTGTTCGAAGGCGCAGCTAAACCGAGCGTGAATCTCTAAAACCCAGCATGTAAGCAGTGAGTCCAAAACTGCGATGACTGTACGCGGCAGGTAAAAGCGGGTTGATCCTCCATGTAATTACTCAACAAGTACAGGTCCATCTTTTGTCTTCCCTCCTCTGCGTCGCCGCGTTGTAATCAAGGCTGGCGCGCTCTCCCTCCCTCTCTCCGAGACCCTTGATTAAATTATTACTGCGGCTTTTCGGCCCCGGCCCAGAACACGGGCTCACGCATTAATTAGATTGTAAGCGGTGGATTGGAATTCATAAGCTGCAGCGTGCATATCAGAGATCAGCAGCGTGGAGCTCAGGAGGGTCGCCTCTAATAAAGGAGTCCGGGCTTCCCAGTCCTCTCTCTCTCTCTCTGTCTCTGCGATCCCTGTCTCTCCACAGTAACAAGTGGATCAGTGGGAGCGTGTGACATGGGTAATAATAACAGTAATCCTCCCACCTGTTGTCTCAAAAGCGCTGACCACACGGGATGCATGGGGTGGGGGCGATAATTCGACACCGTGAGCGAGCGGAATGGCGACACCTTTCAACACTGCGCACAAAAGAAGTGTCAATCCCAGCCTTATAATGAGCCCCTACTTGATGAATGACAGGGGGAAACGCTCCTCCTCATGGGATGGATATTAATTTTACATTTTCTGGGCTGTTTCACATTTTGTAAGGCTATTACATGACATGGATCACGTTTTGTAAAAGAGCGGATGGTGTCACCTACAGTGTGTTGTCTCCTTACAGTAGCTGTAGCTCATCTGTCCTGGAGGAAAAAAAATATTTTCCCCATCTTCCCTAGGTGCCACGGGCGGGATTATATTGCGGAGTATTTGGGTATATTCGGTTGTAGTGTTTGTGATTGTGCTTGTTCACCCTTTTTCATGCAGCGCTGCATAGTACTATGGCGCCACACGCTGTTTTTAGACTTCAGATTAGATAGATTAGATAGATAGATGTCGCATGAGATGTTTCGGGAAAAAAATCTCTTTTATTTGGGCTAGAATGGAACCGTTTGCATGGAAAGGGATTACGATGCATAGTAGGCTGTAACAGAGGCTGTCGGCAGCACCAGCTCAGCAACCCTTCGATAAGCCAAGCGAAGCACGAGGCTTCAGCATCTAATTATCTGTTGAGATAATAACAGCCGATCTTCGAGGACATCAATGGTGTGGTCGGTGTTAAGGTTTGAGCACAGCGCTACTAACCACTCCCTACCGTTTCACCGTCCACTGACCCAGTAGAGGTAATCAGTCACACGACACCAGCTACATGAGCGGTGACAGACATGGGTTCCACACAGATACCCAATCTGGAAAAGCACGCTGTGATGTTCGGCATTAAGGATGCGGATGCAGGTAGGAAAGCACAATCTAGCCGATAAGAAGCAGAAAGGACTTGACATACAAGTTTGCACAACAACCTTGCCGTGGCTACACCACAGTACTCGATGCAAGTAGGATCTGATTGCAAGGAGTTGCTGGGTATGACACGGCAGAGACAGTTGTCTTTTGTGCGAGAGTGGTCGGCGGCTGTGCTTCTGTCTCCATCACTCTCCGTAATGGATGTGCTTTAGTTTCTGCCGCTGTTTGTCTCACCGGGAACAAAATGAGACCTGCTTGTTGTAGCACATGTAAATGCCGTCATTAGCAGAGTGAGTACAATGCAGCCCACAGCAGCTCTCCCGGTGCAGAGCTTTGCCTTGGAGGATCAGCCCTCCCTTTGCCGCTCATGGGCTGAAGGAAGCCACGCAGATGTGGGCTGAGAAGATAAAACTCTCGTCTCAGGCAAAGTAGAACGAGCACCGGCAAGCGCCATAGCTCACTGTCTGAGACCAAGGAAGTAATCATCTCAGTCTACAGGTCGGTGTTTTAATTGGGTTTTATCGGTTCATGTGATGAGCAGACGCAGGGGTGCACAGCTGCTGTGTACGTACGAAAGGCTGATTGTTTGGAACTTGTAAATAATTTACTGCACTCATCCGAAGGCAAACAAAAGGGCTAAGTAGTTTTTTTCCTGAAGAGGATTTTAATGTCCTCTTGTCTCGACAGCTTTGTGTCACAGCACTAAAAGCTACTTAAATATTTTCCTTCTCCGGTGAACGTTTAATGCCGGTGAATGGTGGAGCTTGTGTAACTCGGTAACACACAGAACCACTGGATGTATCAGATCAGAGCCGAGACGGGGTGCAGGAGAGCAGAATGCACAGTTGATCCTTTTAAAGGTCAAGTGAACCCTATTCCAAAGGACCATTCAGACCAACGCTGTGCCACCAGCTCCCATTTACTCCAACCATCTAAATCAGGTTCCTCCATTCGCACTCACTCATGCTGAATCGCACAGTGGGTAGTTAAATTGGGGCCTGTGGAGTGGAAATACCAAAACCTGTTCAGAGCCACTCGGGCTGTTGTTAATTTTCTCTCCGCACCAGATGTTAGCGCTTTTAGTTGTGACCTGAGAGTCCTCTGGGAGGCGCTCTGTAAGATAACAGAGATCAGTGTCGACCCTCTGGGTCCCGTCTCCACGACAGCTGCCGTGCCAGCGCTTGTGCGCCACGGTTCGGTATCTCGGATTGGTTGGTTGGACGGAGGGGCATAAATCTTGAAACAATTTGATATTCCGTGGTGCAAAGCCCAAAAATCTGGGTTAACGTGCAGACAGAGGAGAGAGTCTGGAGAGTTTAGCCCGTCATGACTCACATTACCAACTGCGGTCTTTCTGCGCTGCCGTGGGATACCATTACACCTTTCTAGACAATCTGCCTCCTAATCTTCATTCTATTTGGACAGAAGCTGTAATCCACACTTGCATAATATTTCACCTCTGTCAAATGTTTTTTTTCTTGTCGCATGATCCCACACAATGGCTGATATCATTTATATTCCCATCGTGTCATAATCCAAAGCCTCACCTTCATAACACATTGTAATTCGTAAGACTTATTAGCTGTGTTGAGCCTCTACTGTATCAGGTCCCTTTTACATCCTGATGTAGAACCAGCTTGCTAGATGCCCTCCAACCCCCTCCACTGACACGCCTCTTAACATCACAGTTGACAATCAATTAGCAGTACCTGGAACACACCATCTGTGGACTGAACACCATCCCCAAAACACCCAAATTCATACGGTTTACACTGAGTTATGAGCCGGTGCAGCGGGGACAGAGGCTCTGCCGTGCTACAAGGTGATACCAGCGATGTTGAAAGCCCCCCCCGACTCCACTGTTCTGTGCCGACAGGCAGATGACAGCAGAGTCTCCCAAGGCTCGGTGTCGGTGACCTCATTGGCAGGGAAACGCTGTCACAGATTAAAGGAGACATTTACATAATATCAGCAGATAGAAGGGAGCTCTGAACCGGCTCGTTTGAACTATCCGTTCAAATTTCTCAACTGCCAGAATTGCTATTATACCCATGCAGTAAAAATGAAAATGCCTTTTAAATAATAATTTCCTGAGCCTGGTAATCCTATTTAAGATTAAATGTGTTCTCTTTTATTTTGCCTTTGAAGTTCTGAAACTTTCTTGGCCATCAGCTCCATCAGTCTCCTCATTCTGAAGGGCCCCCCCGCACCTCACACCCAGCTGGGCTTGCAAAACCCATTCTCTCACACCTTGCTGCTATCAATGCACAAAAATGGAGGAGGGTCGACTGAGCGTTATTCCCATGTTATAGCCCTGCGCTGCCTCACGGTCGTTCATTTCATACCCATCATCTTCTGTACGGTACATCAACAGTCTGCCACTCTTGGATACTGGGAGTTTCCCAGTACAACCACAGTCTTGGACACCTGGAGCTGTGCGGCAAAAGACCAGTCCGGTACTGTTTCCCACTGCACTGTCCAGTACAAACAGGTTATTTTTTGCCACTATTGGTGTTAATGTCCAAAGTGCTAGTGCTCTCTGTACTGTAGTGTAGTGTAGTGAGCCTGTCCCACAATAACGATGTACCAGTATGTATTAGGCGAGAGCTCAATGCAAACCCTCAAGGCTACACAAACACAAACACTACATTTACAAATCCATTCCCACGCTGGCTGAGTCATGGCTATACAAAATAATCCACTCGCCACTACACTGGCCACGTTTAGAGATCAGAAACACTAAAATGGTTAAAAAGAAAACAAAGTCACCCATTATGTCCTCTGTGCATACACTCAAATTAGTCGTTTTTGCTTTCTGTACGTATGACAGCCAAGACTGTGGTAAACAGGGAAGTTGCATATTTAAGCTCAGACAGCCTCTTCTTTTCCAGATCCACAACAGGAATCAACGAGTCGTAGATTGCTCCAGATGGCTGTGGTGATACAGGCATCGGCAAGCTCATTGTGGACGTCGTGTGTGGACGTACCGCCCTATAGTATGGCTGGTTGAAGAGCCGCAAAGTTTGCCTTCCAAGCTTTGTTCAGAAATCGATTAGGTTTCACATGTTGGAAAAAGTGATATTCACTTCCTTTTTCAGCACAAGGTGGTATGGAAGTGGAACCTTTCAACACTCCACTCACAGACCTGCCTTTTTTAAAGCTGTCTATATAAAATGCCAGGATGGCAAAGGATTGTAAGTCTCTCGAGCCGCGATAGCAATGAAACAAGATGATTATATACTGTATGAGCAGGCACTGAGAGCGACAGTGGAAGGAGACGAGCCGAGGAAAGTGTACTGTAAAAAGGGAAGTATGGAGCTGACTAATGCTTCTTTTCATTAGAAGCTGAAAGCTCCTCAATTCTCTGTAGTTGTTCTTCGGTCTTTTTTCACCCTCGCTGGCTGTGTGAACAGGTGGAATTGGATTAGATGATTAGATGCCACTTTATTGTCCTTGCAGGGAATTTCAAATTCTTTGCAGCAGCTAAATATTAACACACAGGTTAGACATTACGTACAAAGTATGGAAACTATATTATATAAACTCACTAGTTATGACAAAAGAGTTTAGTAGACTACTAAGAGTTTAGTAGACTACTAAGAGTTTAGCAGTCTGTTGCTGTATGAATAGGAAATGGTTGGAGCAGTATGTATAATATTTTGCAGTGACACCTATTTTGTGCCATCATTGGGTGTGTGGAGCAGAACCTGTCACCTGTCCCTGTGTGTGCTAATATTATTAATTATATTTCAGTTTTATTTGTCTCTAGGGGGGAAAAAATAATTGTCCTTGAGTGATTATGGTTTTGTGGTAAAGTCCCTACGTTTGAGTAGTGGTGCAATTTCTCCCCAGAGCAGACTTTGCTGTTAAGACCCCTTGATCATCAGCGCTGATGGATGCAATTCATCAACTTCATCCAACTCAGGAAAGCATATGGTGGAACAAATGTTACATTAAACACCATTTATTTCCTATTAGAAACAGTTTCAGCTCTCAAGGTGATTTTGTCATCTTAATTTATACGGTGATGGATGAACTGCAGCAGAATTCCCCTGAGTATTCTAAGCAGACAGAATGAAAATACTTTGCATATTTCTAGTGTAACCGCTGAGCCTATATACAGAATTTATAGACAGTACCACATATAATATATAGTGAAGACTGGACAAACCCATTGAAGCTTTATTTATTGTTCATAACATTTGGTGGTTAACAGCACTGACTTATGGACGGACAGAATCAGACTCGTGTAATCCACGGCTTCCGCCTCACCTCAATTACCGAGATGTTGACTACGCGGCTCTCCTGCGTTCCACTTGGCCAAGCTCAGCCTCGCGCCCGGCATTATCCCGGATCCTACGGAGCTCCAACAGCCAGCGGGCTGGAGGTGAAGAGCATGGCGGAAGCCACGCTACTTAAGAGCCGGAGATAGCCAAGCACAGCGCTCCGGGATATAATCCGAAAACCGCTCCGCAGCTGAAGATGTTATAGCAACCCGAGCATTTCAGTCTGAAAAACACAAACAGAGAAACCCGATTTCCATCTGAAGTTGGATGCAGACACGCTGCCAGAGGCGAGTAGTGTACGCTGAAGTGAAATAACTTTTTAACGTTAAGATATCACCTCACTTGATTAGTCAGAGGAAGAAACCTATACGTCGACAACAGATTAAACCTGATGGAGGAAGGGAAAGGAGGGATTTGGCCAAACGAAAAAATATATATATATATATTATTTACTGAAAAATGGGAAAATGACATGACATGCTTCATAATTATACAGTGGTGGAGGAAGTACTCCGTTTACTTAAGTCAGAGTACAAATACCCTGACATAAAGTATTAATAGTAATAATACTTGGCATATCCAGTGGCCTGATATAACAGAGCCTATAAATACCTAATATAGTACCTTTAGTATCTAGGTATCTGCAAATCAGATATATAAATACAAAACTAATAATAATACTTTTTTTTTTAAATCTACTATACAAGTATAGCTATATTCTTGTAAAAATGTAAAGTTTCCAAAACTCAATATACTTGCGTCTTAAGTAGATACTTGAAAAGGCTACTTAAATACAGTAACGGAGTACTTTGTTGCTTGCCACCGCTGAATTTATACCGATGTAGAAAAGTATTGTTTTGAAAATCGACCCAAAATAATACTTTCTCACAAGTAACTAAGTACATGTAACTAACTACTACCCACCACTGGACGCTGCATCCTACAGCCAGAGGTTGAAAAACAAATCAAAGTAAATATTTCATGCCGTGGCTCGAGGCGTTCCGCAAATCAATCCGAGTTGTGATTGGTCAAGCCGCTGCGGTCGTGTTACCTGGAGGGGAGGTCCAAAGGTTCACTTCCCATCCTCACATCCCATCAGAAAAGTCCTCAAAGCAGCAAAAACTCTCTGGACAGAGGGCAGCTGGAGAGAACGATCGCCCCCGGACATCTTCAGGGTCATCCGTCAAGTGGAAGAATTGCTTTTACCCATATTTTCTCGGAGGCGGAATCACTCTGTCCACGGTGATTTTTTTATTTTTTTTATTTTAACAAAAAGGTAGAAGGACTTTGGAGGGAAGTACCGATGCTAGACAGCAAGGTTGAAACATTATTTTACCCGTGTTATTTGAGATGTCCCGAGGCTTTAAACCGACTTGTCCATTTCATCTGTTCATCTCGTGTTGTTGCGTTAGGTCATATCTCCGGTTCGCCCGGTCACTCCCGTTGATGGAGAGAAACCCGATGTTCTCGTGGCCCTAAAGTTTTCTACTCCGTTAAAGGAATAGTTCACTCCACAGCGCCGTGTAATAACTTGTTTTAAATTATCCATATACAGTCCATATACAATACATAAATATTCATGATCATTAATGTTCATCACTTTTTTTCCCTCTTTTCCTCAGTTTATCCGTGTTTTATTCTCACCCCCCGTGTGGTACGGAGGCAGCTTCCAGCTGTTCCTCCATATCGGGCGATATGGAGGACGACTCCGTCCCCCCATCGGGAGTTCAGTGCAAGTAATGGGGGGACAAATTCACAATCTGTGTTCAGTGAAAGAAACTCACTCCATATTTCAGGAAAAGCATACTATGATGTACTATTACAAAGAAAAATGCATTCAGTTTTATTGCTAATTTTGCTGTTTTTTTTTTACCCGGCTGCCAGAATGACACCTACCTACAGTACGTACTGCACCGGAGAGTAGAAATCAGGGATGAACCTCAAAAAAGTCAAACTATTCCTTTGAGTGCATTCACGCGCATGCGCTCTCACATGAAATACATCCAGTATTCAACACCTGTGATATTCCCTGTTATCCTAGTATACCAGAGTGATTTTTACTTTAATACAGCATGTGTTAATTACAAACCATGAAAATATACAGTCCTGCACAGACACAGCATATGGAGTTCTGCTGCGTCTCTAGAATACATAAACAGAGGGAGCGATGCTGAAAGTTGTTTCCCAAATTCCCTGCACAGTTTAATCGCTCCTGTGTAAACCCGTATCGTTGTCTCTCATCTTGTTTGTGCAGCATTGTCTACAGGAATGCTATGCTGAGTTCAACGGTAACACAAAAATCTGTTATTACACACACACATACACACACACACACACACACACACACACAGACAGATGTGCAGACTAGATTATGACAAACGTACCGGGGTTGTTACTGTGGAAGTCTAATTGGCATTACTATCGGTGTGTCTCTAGTGTAAGCGATCATGATAGAATTACCTGTGACACGGCGTAGAGAGAGCGCGTACCGACGATTACATGCCAAACAAAACAACAAGAACATCATCTCTGTCTTCATGATAAAAGAAAAAGATGATTTGATCAGATTCCGGCACACTAACAAGTGTGCTTTTGCACAAGGCCAAGTTCCGTTCCGGTTACACCAGTTTACAGCCATGTCGATACAGAGCGATCAATCAACGGGTAAATATTAATATATTATTTTTCTAAAGAAAGGAAAAGATACAAAGAGGGACAGAAGAAATACCGACTTCTCTCCGTCTTGCTGCCAGGTGATGAATTGCTTGTGATTCTCTGATGATAGAGAGTCACTGCTAATACCGACCGGGCTGACAGCCAGACAGTGGTTTCCTTCCAAAAGGAAGCGGTTCATGTCAATTTGTTGGCTCAGGAATGTGAACTAAGGTCACATTTATATTTGCGGAATATATTTATAGTATCATTGGCTGGGTCCCAAAATGTTTATTACTGTTTCAGCCATTGCTCCTAACTCAAGCAGCAGGG
>OMKR01064188.1:28295-39509 GCA_900302355.1 Cyttopsis rosea
TAACAAGAACAGGTGTGCTCTCTACCATAACCTTTATTACCATTTTTCCACTGAAATTAGCGCATATATGTAGGTTTTTATTTTTTATTTTTTATTTTTTTTAACGCGGGTACGGAACTGCGATTGAAAAGGGGTGAAAATAGCAGGTCTACCCAGTGTCGTGTTTCCATCAATGCCGATCGGTGCTGGAGTCAATAAAAACCTGTTGTGGTGTGGGGGCGGTGTGGTTTGTGTGGCCACGCCTGTCTTGGGTCTAGTTGATTGGACCTGGGAGCAGGGGTGGCTGCGCACCTGTTGCTCATCAGAGGAATTGATGAGCGCAGGTTAAAATCACCCGTCCACACACACAAGGGGTAGAGCCTCATGACATGATTCTACCTGCTCCTGGCTTGTTCCATGTTGCCCACTCTCTTCAATAAACCGGTTTGTCGTCACCATATTGTCTGTGTCTCTGTGTCGGAGAGCCCCTGGAAAAGCCACTCTGGTGGCGGGTGGCAGGCGGAACTGCCACACTGGCGCATGAACAGGGGCCCTCCAGCACGGGGAAGGGACACAGAAGGGCCGTGTGCATGTGTGAATTTTCAAAGGATAGTAAGTAACTTATGCTCTGCTGATAAGATGGTGATGCTTTTCTTCTTTTATAAAGACATTAAATGGAGAACCTCAGGTATTTTATTTTTTTACATACAGTTTTGAAATGCTCTCCAAGCAGCACGGTTTGACTTCCAGCTCGCAGTCTAGAGCAGAGATTTGCTCGATGGAGCTCAGAGGAACATGGAGAAGGAAATCCTGCAGCCAATGAGAGGCAGACATAATCTTATGCCCAGGAAATGGGAGCACATTCCAATATGTTCCATTGGCATGATGGGTTTTATTGTGTGTGTGTGTGTGTGTGTGTGTGTGTGTGTGTGTGTGTGTGTGTGTGTGTGTGCATGGCGTATTTAGTCTACGTATAAAAAATCAATCTGAAAACATACTGTTGGGTCCAAATCAGTCTTTATTCTTTTTCTCATTTTAGTTTTTATTGAGTATTCACAAAGATATGAACAGCACATCAATAATAAATAATACAGTAAGAAATGCAAATAAAAATACATTATATAAATGATTAAATAGTTGACTGGAAATATTTCAATATTCACACAATTAGATTTTAATTAGATTTTCATTTAGTCCGTGTCATGTCACAAACGTTCCATTTTCTGTTTGACTCTCAAGATATGTCAACCTTTCCATAACAAAAATGTCTTGGACAATTTCCAGCCATTGTTCCTGTTTTGGAGTCTTTACCTTAAGTACTTGCTGCAAGTAGAACTTTAGTCAAGTAGAAATCTTCTCATCACAGTATCAACAGTGTTCCCAAGATACATCACAGGGCAGGTATATCCCAAAATAAACAGCAACTGCATTAACATTCTCCCAATATATCTTTGTACAATTCCAGAAAATATGTGAGTGGTCAGCCTCCGTGCTCCCACACAACCTCCAACAGGGTTGTTGTTGTGGAGCAAGTTGCCTGTTTTTTAATTTGGGTCACAAAGCGAGTTAAATTCTTCCAGCAGAATTCCCTCCATGCTAGTGAATTTGTGGATGCACATTGTGTCTCACACATTTGATACCGTTGTTCCTCTGTTATTTGAATCTTCATTTCATGGGGAGCATTGATTCCCCCCCTGCTTCCCCCCCAAAGCTTGGTAGAAAGCAGAGATGACCCGAGGCCCCTTCTGTTTGTATGCATCCACAATCACCACAATCACATTATTTGAAGTTTCATCTGGTTCCAACCGTATCTCTTTTATAAAGTAGCCTCTTCAACTATAATAAAGAATCTAAAAAAAACTTTGCCGTTATGCTTTCTTGTGCCCATTGTTTGAATATTGGATCATACACCCCTGGCTTCAATTTTGAGTCATATACAAACCACCTCAGTGTGTGAACCCCTCTCTTAAATGTATTTTTCTACTATTACATTCCACATTTCTAGCGTAAATGCTGCTATTGGATCCATAACATGTCTCAAAGTCCATATCAAATATTTGTCTACCACCAAGATCTGGGTCTGGTAACCCTGTACCTCCCTTTCCATTCCTTTCCATCTAGACTCATAGTCGGGTCCACACCAACAGGCCAAATGTCTGAGCTGCATAAAAATATTCCCTGAGATTTGGTCAGGCCACCCCCCACTTTTAGGCAGTTGAAGTGTCGTAAATTGCTATTTGAAAAGTCCAATGATATGTTCTTTCCCCCCTATATTGGCACCCTGCAGGGCTTCACTCTGCCTTATTGCTTGTGCAAAGGGTTCAGCATATAGAGCATAGAGAGTAGGAGAAAGGCAACAGCCCTGTCTTGAGCCTCTCTCCAACTGAATTCTATTAGACAGGTTTCCATTTACCTTAATCCTAGCTGTAGGCTCATGATAGATAGTTTTAATACACCCAATTGCATTTTCAACTAAAGCAAATCTCTGTAGTACTTCATATAAAAATACCCATCAAATGCTTTTTCTGCATCCAAACTAACCAGAGCCATACTTGTACCCTTTTGTGAGCATTGTCTGCAATATGGAGAGTTCTTCTAATATTGTCCTGTGTTTGGCTCAAATCTTTTGCAAATATATGAGGTAAATAGATTGTGGTCTACATTTAAAAGTGAAATTGGCCTAAAAAAAAATTGACATTGTTGTTTGTCTTTGCCCTCCTTAGGTAAAATAGAAATAATTGCTTCCTTCCATGATGGGGGAGCCCTGCTGTTAGCTCCTTGTTGAAGGCCTTATACTGTACCATTCTGATGGAAACCCATCGCTGCCTGGTGATCGACTGGCCTTTAGTCCACTGATTGCAACTTCCAGCTCCTCAACTGTAAATTGTGATGTACTGGCGTCAGTATCTCACCAATAGATGGCAGGTTGAGTGAGTTAAGAAATCTTCTTATTGTTTTTTCATCAGCTGATGGTGGTTTGGAATAGAGTTTCTTATAATACTCTTCAGATATTCTTTCTATTCTAATATTCTGTCTCATCTGGCTCATGTAATAATTGGTTGGTTTGGGAGTCCCTTATTTTATGAATTGTATCAGAGGCCTGCTGTTTACGCCGGCGTCTGGCCAGGAGTCTAGTTGCTTTTGGACCTGATTCATAATATGTCCGCTTTACAAATTTTGGCCTTTTTTTCTATATCTCCCCAGAGGATCTCATATACTGTATCTCCCCCTTGTTTCCTTAATTTGTTGTAATACTGATCATCTGTGTTTTTTTTCTCCAGTTCTCTAAAATTTCTCTGCTTTGCGTTTGTACAGGATGTGGCTAGCCAGGTCTTTTTGATGTGATGTTGTCAGGGCGATCAGTTTTCCACGAATAACTACCATCACAGCATTACAGGGTCCACATTTCCATTATCATTCTCTTCTATAGACCTTTTTATCTTTTCCATTATCTGTTTTACATTTGCCTTATTATTCAAAATACCCACATTGAGCCTCCATACAGTATTTATTTTTCTACTATTCAGGTGTATTGTCAAGCTGATCGCATTGTGATCTGATGTATCTGCCATCCCGAGTTTTACACTCTGTATCCCCGTGACTTTCACCACTACTGATTAAGGCTGAATAGTGTGTATAGGGTGAAGTTCTCTCCAAACATCAATTAGTCCCATCTCCTGCACTGGTGTGTTAATATACTTGGTAAGATGCATCTTGTTTTTCTTGAGGCTTGTTCTGTCACAAATTGAAGATTTCATGTTTTTCTTTTCTCTTTCTGGATTACGTGTTTAAATTATCCCTCCTCTCCACCCCAGTTACAAGGCTTCATATTAAAACGGAGTATAAACGCCACTACCTACAGTGCATCCGGAAAGTATTCATATCGCTTCACTTTTTCCACATTTTGTTATGTTACAGCCTTATTCCAAAATGAATTCAATTCTTTTTTTTCCTCAAAATTCTAGACACAATACCCCATAATGACAAAGTGAAAAAGGTTTTTTTTAGAAACTTTTGCAAATTTATTCAAAATAAAAAAATAAAATATCACATGTACATAAGTATTCACATCCTTTGCTATGACACTCAAAATTGAGCTCTGATCTGATCATCCTTGAGATGTTTCTACAACTTGATTGGGGTAATGTGTGTAGAATTTTGAGAGAAATTTTTTTTTTTAAATTCATTTTGGAATTTGGCTGTAACATATCAAAATGTGGAAAAAGTGAAGCGATATGAATACTTTCCGGATGCACTGTAAGTTGAAAACTGATGTAGATTTCACACGCTACTGGAGACTGCAGAGTTTGTTTATGAATGGAAAGCCGCGTCGAACAATGGAAGATGACAGCGAGTGTGCACAGCAAAGCGCAAACGGTGACGTCACCGCTGATCGGATGAATTTTCACTCTGAGATTGTCTGTCCCATAGATGAACGACCTGCACGACCATGTGTCATTTGTTTTCAAACTTTGGTTCGCTGGACACAGTGAACACTAACCGGACCTAATGAAAATGCAACAAAATATAACTTGCTCTTGAATCGGACCAAATCTAGCCAACCATAAGTGTGAAAGCGCCCTTAGCCTCCGGTTCCTGATGGGCTGTTTCAGTGTGTGTGTGTGTGTATTTTATTGATTATAACTAATATGGATGGATGGATGGTTGGGGGACGGAGAGAAGACATTGGGATTTCTTCAGATCTTACACATGCTGGAAAAATACATACTGTACATAAAATGAATTCCATTAAAGTAAACATGTATGATCTTTCATTACACAGCAATGTTATCACCTCGTCTCAATTTCTATTTTTGTTTTCCAATGTGATGTCTGATGTTTCAATACAGTCAAGTCAAGTCAAGTCAAGTCAAGTCAAGTAGAACTTTATTGTCCCCAGAGGGGCTATTGGTTGTGCAGCAGTAGAAAAACAAATAGCACAGACAATGTACAGAGAGAGGTTCTCAAAAAAGAGTTTATCAATGCTTTTCCCAATTGGGATTTCTAAAAGAAAAACAGCATTACTTCAAAGAGTATTTCACAAAAAGAGAAAGTTAGCAACATGAGCAACTTTGTTTTGTTACTGACTTGGCGAGAGGAATGGTTTAGTTTGGGGTGCTTGAGACTGTAATTTGGGATTCTTCTATAGTTTCTGGACATTCAATGAAATTCCTGCTCTCCACAAGTTAAACATGCAAAGATTCAGATTAGTAAGTCCAGCCACAAATGAGTTAAATCTCTTCTTTAAGCTGTCAAACATCATTCTGTAATATCCCAAACAATGTACCACCATCGGAATTTCATTTTCATAGTTATCATACAAAATCTGTATCTACTGTATGGGTTGATCATTAAAGGGAGAAAAATAGAGTAAAAATAAAGTAAAAATAAATAAAAATGAAAATTATTATCTTCAAAATCAACTTATAAAAGTACATTTTGTTCAAAAGATGACTTACTTAATACTACCCACCTCTGTGTATATTCCTTTGTGAAAATACACAAAAACAAGCCCGATGCAAACAGTTTATGAAATACCAGCATAAAAAGATCTCCTAGGGTTTGATTTTGAATAGAGATGAGAGGCCGCGAAACAAAGAGAACGTCTTCTAAGAAATGTGTTCTTCTAAGATCAATCTTCCAAGATAAAATCAGCGGCAGCGGCTCTCTTTAAGATGATTCAAGTTTGAGAGTGCCCAGCGTTGGGAAGAGATTAAACTTCGAGAGAGTTGTCTTTTATTTGTTTCAGGGGCTTTTAACAAACTCCTCCATATATCACAGAGAAATGTAATGCAATGTCTGAAGTTACTGATGGTTACTGAATCCGCTTCCCTCCACATCGGCACTGTCCGAACACTGAGACTGACGATGAGCAGATTCCTCTTCAGTAAATATCCGATATATCAAACTGGATAACCAAGCTGTGTCTAGCAGGGGCAGAAATATTATTCAGAGACAGAAAATACTGAAAAGGTGGTTATTCGTTATCGTCCGTTATCGTCCGTTATCGTCTGTTATCGTCCGTTATCGTCCGTTATCGTCCATTATCGTCCTGTTAGCCTAGTCTGGCCTAGAAGACATCTTGAATGTGAACATGCTGCAGATCACACAAAGGGACAGTCCCAATGCTATGTGTTAAAGAATTATTTTCCAGACTTATATAGCAGACTTAAATATTCCTAAATTTCAGACATAGTGTGACCACCCCCCCACCCCCATAATTGGTGGTAAATCCCTTTGGAAAAGCAAAGGTGCAATTTTGTACTTAAGAGTAAAAATGGATGATTTGTATGTTTGTGACAGGTATGTGAATGATTCCGTTTTTACTCAAGGATCCGGCTTTGATGTATTTTTAACTACATGTGAATGACTGTCAATCCCTTTCAATCCATTCAAAGACGCACTTTACCTGATTCCAGGGGCCACAGACCTCGCTCGTTGTGTGTGCGATGATGATGAGCCTCAATTTCAATAGATGCGTGATTAAAAAAATATATATTTGTGGCCTTGGATCTAATTTAGTAGAGAATTATAATGAAAAATGCAAAAGTTCCCGTTAATCACAGGAACAGTTTAGATTTCACTGGTAGAAACGACATATTCAGTCTCTCTCATTGAGGAGTGTATTCCATTTTGAACTTGTGGAGTAGCTTACATTGGCGTCAAATCGTTCCATCGGATTCATCAGATTGGAACTCTGGACCAATCTCAAGGTTGGCTCAGGCAGGTTTTGGGATCACATATGTAAAGTGTTGTGTCTGCCTTCAAAGAAGGCAGGTGAAGATGATGAAAGGATCTCCGCTGACACAGACTTGATTATATAGGATTTGATTTTATTACAGAGAAGTTCAGCGTCAACCCAAAACCTAAAACCCTAAAACATCTCGGGGTGAGAGCGACCTGGTTGGAGGTCTGCAATGTGCGCTCTGCCGCAGTCTCCTTTGTCCAAGCTTTTAAGGGACCCGAACATCTGGAAAATATCTTCACGGTTTAGGCATGTCAAGCAAGAATGGAGGGGTCAGAGGTCCTCCTGCTGACCTCCGAGTCCAGAGGTCTCTTGGGAAGGGAACCCCTTCATTCCAGACTGACTGGTACCGAATAGGCTTCTCCACTGTCATATATCAAACCCCCGCAAGCCGAAGCCACACACAGCACACAAATCATTATGCAAATCAAAATTAAACAACCCCTACTAAACGTTGATACACCACAAAAGGTCACAAAGTTGAAGGGAGGAGCATTGAATTGATACCTTAGCCGGAGTAGTGGTAGTGGTAGTGGTAGTTGTAGACATTGAATCTCTTTGTTTTTCTAAGTGAACAAGTCCAGACCTGGTGATGAGCCCTTTCTTCATTTCCATCGTATCCCTTCAAGCCGGATAACCCATTCCACCATTTTCTCCTCTCTCAATTTGGATTCAGAAGTTGGCGTCTTCAATTTGTCGGCGCATTCTGTGATCTGGTCACTACCGGTGCAAACGCCTGATATTTCATTTGCTGCCAACAGCTTTATCTGTCTCCGCCGCAAGGTTATCAAGCCTGAGTGTTCTGTGACATTTCCCCACTCTCCCCTCACATTTAACTAAATGTATCTGTGCTCCGCAGCGCCAGATAAGTGCTGGCGAATGGAGGCTTTGAATTGAAAGTAGCCCGGCAATGTGACAACCCTCTGCCGTTAGACCGGTCCCTGTGCCGCAGCAGACTGTTGCTCGGAAAGGTAAAGCCGCTCTCATTTGTATGCAAATGGGGGAAACGGTCTCATGGTGAGGGATAATGTGCACTTCAGTGGGAGATGTTAATATTCTGCCATGTTTCGCTGAAGGCCCTACATGTTCCAAAAGGAGCATTTCACCCAACATTTTAACAACACCGCGTACCTCTGGGAGACGTTATGGAAGATTGTGGCGCCGACGTTTTCGACGGCATACTTATTGTAATGCCCAGAAAATTAGACAGAGCGCCGGCAGTCGCTCTGTCGCGTATTAGCGCCTCCGAACCCGATTGTAAGCTTGTTCTTTGCAATATTAAACAGAAGAAGAGTCCCAAATTAGAGAGCTACGTCTTTGTGAATATCTAATACGCGTTACACGGTGCATCTAGGAGCCACGTAGCGCCGAGTGTCTGAGCACTGCGGACGAACGGTGACGCGGTTAGTTCTGCATAAGAAGCTTGAGGTGCTGGCGGAGCCGAGTTGAGCTGAGAGTGGGAGTGGGAGTGGGAGTGTGGAGTGCGGATCGGAGCGAAGCTGAGAGTGGGCCCACCTTGCTCTCACATTCCACATCTGAGACTGTTTGGGCTGATGAGAGAGCTCCCCGTCTCTGTCTCGCGCAGCACGAATGGTTTCCAACCACACGGTTTAGTGCTGACACAGCCACAAACTCCACAGACGGTTCGTCCTACATTTCCGCGGTCTGCCGAGAGCAAAACTCAGCCAGTAGAACGCGGTGCCGCCGTGGCAGTGACAGAGTAAGGACTTGGATTCCACCGACACATACACCCGAACGGAAAGAGGCGAATTCACAAAAGCATTGCACCGCTTTTGTGAATTCGCCGCTATGACTCTTCCAAATGTCTCTAGTTCAAAGTTAAGATTTTTGGGTCTTGGGGTCACTCTCTTCTAATATCTGACACGTTTCAAAGTTCAAAGTGTTTTATTTGTCAAATGTACAGTACAACACAAGGTCATTCTGGACAATGAAATTCTTGTGGCAAGGCAAGCAACAACTACGTAGTAGGCACAAACAGATAAGACTTTAAGTACAACCGTACAAGTAGAGGTCACATATAAGGGCACGAGGTCGAAGTAAAGGGCAGGGGTAACATATATGTACATGACAAATGACATAAAAAAAAAACAACCTATAACTAGAAAAGTACTCAAGACTATTGCACATTATCAATATAAATATAAAGTGAAGGAGTGCCGGTGGATATGTACATTTAGTTGACAAGTTAGTAGACAAGCCTGATGGCCTGCGGGTAAAAACTGTTTGTGAGTCTGGTAGTCCGTGCCCGGATGCTCCGGTAACGTTTACCAGACGGTAGCAGCGTAAACAGTCCATAGCCTGGATGGCTGTAGTCCTTAATGATTTTCCGTGCTTTCCTAAGTCATCGTGTGTGGTAGTGGTAGTAACAATAAAGTAGAAAAAAAAGTTCGAGTTCATGTTGGTATTTGGGGAAGAAAATGCATAATGGTTGGATGGAGGAAAGGGACGTTTCAGAAATTTGGCTCTTGCGAAAATTTAATATATTAATGAATATATTTTGGATATTATTTTATTTGTGATTGATGTAGTTTTAGACCTATCATAGCGTGACTCCGATTCGAACCGGCGTTGCTGCGGTCAAGCAAGAGGAGTTCGAGTTGGTGTTTGAGGAAGACCCGCCGCGTCAGCTTCGGTCCTCGCTGCCCGGCCAGAGAGCGCCGCGGCCGGGGAGAGCAGAGGAAGCTGACGCTGACGGCTATCGGCCATAGAGCAGCGGGTTCCATGTCGTATTTAGTCTATAAACTTTAATTTATTTAATGAAATAAATTAAATAAATACATCTACAATAAAAACACTATTTTTATTGGTTGGTTGGTTACTCCAGATGAGGAGCGCTGGGCTGGAGTGTGTGCAGCAAGATGCACGACATAATGCACGATATGATACTGTTTCATGTAAATTAGGTTGTGTCGATTTGCGATCGGAGGCTGAGGGTTCAGGCAGTGGTGATTCAAGGATTTTTAGACAATGTGATTTAGTGACAGACAGTGACGCGGATTTCATGCCACAGAATTTTTATGAATGAGATTATTTAGGAGACCAGGCTCTTTTGAACTACTTGCCCGCTGACCACCCTCAAATAATAATTTATAAGCAATTATATTTTAAATAAAATATTTATAGCAAAGAACAAAATCAAGATTCAAGATGCAAGATTCAATATAAGATATAATTGGTTATATTAAATAAATTTAATGTAATATTTTTTATTTGTGATTGATGTAATTTTAGATCTATCACAGTGTCGCATCGTTTGTGTCACACACACACTCACTCATTCGCAGAGAGTTGCTGGACGCCAAAAGTCAAGTTTCCATATTTAGCCATTTTTCCATATTTGGTCCGGAGTCCTATTAAAATGTTTGCCAGCTACGAGCTAGGCTAAGCTAATAGGCTAGGCTTATCTTTCCAGCTTTGCGGCTCCGAACACGTTCACACACGCACATATTTTTTATTTAATTACATCGCAGTCTTGCGGTTATATAATCACACAGGCTGACGCCGCGATTGCAATTGTGAGGAGTGCGGAATGCGCATTGTTACTGGTCATGCTGTCATATGAAATTGCCTGTGTTGATGCACCCGTCGTGGTGGTTTTGTGTTCCCTCCACGAAAATCAAATGCCCTGTCCAGTGATCTGCTCTGGGTTCAACAGCTGACAAAAACATTTGATTCCTATCAATCTTTGATTTGAAGTTAAAATAAGTGAGTCTACATTGAACGTATCAGACATATAATTGTTTTTACATTAATATATATATGTAACCCTCTCTCCCAGGCGGCGAGCCCTAGCGAAGTCTCTGCGTTGTGTTAGGTGAAGTGTACCAGGGACAGGAGGATAGACAGGGAACAGGACTCCCAATGGTGGTTGAGGCACAGCAAACTTCCCTCATTTATTGGCTTTTAAGACAAAGACAAAAACTAACCTACGGTGGCTGCAGAGGGCCAATAAGCCATATAAAACAACAAAAGAACGCCATCTGCTGGCAACCATATAACTCACTCTCTTACATCTACCCCCTCCTTGTATGATGGCGTCCCAGACATCCGATATTAATCAAAAATCCACAATTTCCATAACTACACGTAATCAAGTCATAACCATGAATAACAGTACTTAAAGGGGGGCATCAGATGTATGAGTGCATGCTTGTCACTGTGTAAATGACTACAGTACATGTGAATGACGTGAGTGCTTGTCACTCTCTGCCCCTGCTACCCTCTGCTCAGCATCCCTTTGGCTCTCTGCCATATCTTCCTGCCCCAATCAATCTTCTGCTGAGCTGATTCAAGGTCCATGGCTCTCAACTGATAGGACAGTCTTTTAGGCGGGTGCCTATCCCTATGGGGGTTTCTCCGGACATACTCTGGGTCTGAAGGTGGGACAGCACTCAACTGAGGGGGGTCATTCTCCTTCTGTTCCTCGATGATGGGCTCCCTAGGCTCCCCCTCCCCCCGTTCTCTGTCAC
>OMKR01064191.1:0-10914 GCA_900302355.1 Cyttopsis rosea
TTAATAAAAATGTTGACTGGATTAACTACAGTATATGAAGAAGAATTTATTCATTACACATTATACCACACACATGCAGAGGGTGACACACACACATGCAGGAGTGGTGAACGATGAGATATAGGCTCTGCTTTTATCCCATCCTTGCCGTCCTTCCGCCAGGGGCAGCCAGGAGCAGTGGGCAGCCCTCACTTTTTCGGCGCCCGGGGACCAATTCCAGGTGGTGGGTCCATGCCGTGGTCAGGGACAGGACAGGAAGTGTTCTGCACGTTTTTAGTCGGGGTCCTTATGTTGGAGGAGACCCATGCGAACATGGGGAGGACGTGCAAACTCCACACAGAAAGGCCCCTGATCGGGCGATAACCCACCGGAGCACGGTGCCAACAGTGCCCCAGGCGGGAATCGAACCCAGGACCTTCTTGCTGTGAGGCAACAGTGTTAACCACTGTTTGAATAAAAGGTAGGATGAGGGTGGTGAAAAAGAGGCTTGTGGAGAGAGCAAGAAGAGATGAGGACTGAGTGAAAATGGGATGTAAGATTTGATGAGTCAAGTGCCAAATGAGGTCAGAGCATAGTTATTTTTTTCCAGGAAAGGGGGATGTGTGTGTTCAACCATGTGTGCCATTTTCAGGGATGCAAGCAACTCGCTTTTCGGCGAATGTCGACCCATTTTAGCATTTGTTTTTTTTATCCGTCTGAGAGAACAACACCATCCGCAATTGATTAACTAGTGGACTTGTTCTCTGTATTACGTTAGAAGACGCAGACACAGCTCTCTGGTTAGAAAGTTTGTATCGGGTCGAGAGACATCGTGATGCTGCGTTCACGGGAACTCGGAAAACTGTATGCGTAATGGAGGGTGCGATCTGGGCACAATTTGCGCTGCGTGTCTCTGTGCCCCGTTCCTCCAAATAAAAACAGTGAGTAAAATAAAATACATGTAAAATAATAACAGTTTCCTTCCTAACAAAAATGACACAGTGCGTAATGGGGACACTTTGTCAGTCACTCTTTTACGTGTGTGTGTGTGTGTGTGTGTGTTTGCACAGCTGGCATCACGTGCAGGTGCAGTCATTGCAGAAAATATTGACACTACCTGAAAATTGTTGCAAATAATACTGCATGCAATCTAATAATCACTCATTCTACTGTTTTGTGTCTCTGCGAGTACCACACTGAGCATGGAGAAATTAAAGTAGGGAATTGTCTGAGGAGGTCAGGCAAAAGATGTTGGCAAAGCATAGACATCTCAAGTTCATCTCCAGAGCCTTTGATGTTCCTGTGTCCACCCTATCACCAAATTTTAAGGCTCATAGCAGTGTAGCCATTTTTAACAAAGATTGCAAAGGATTGTTCGAATGGTGGAGAAGTAACCTCGGACAATGGCAAAACGGATCTAGGTCGACCTTCAGATACAAGGTACAACAGTTTCAACTCAATGAAGGTGAAGGTTCTATGGGAGGAGGACCAGGAGCTGTACTTGGCCAAAACACACCTGAACAAGATAAAATCCTTATGGGAGAATGCCAAAGAGTCAAAATTACAGCTTTTTGATAAATCACATCAAGTCTATGTTTACAGAAAACATCATGAAGCCTACAAAGAGACAAAGTTCCTCAAACATGGAGCAGGTTCAGTGGGACTTTTGTTGTTGTTGCTTTGCTGCCTCTGGTACTGGGTGCCTTCATTCTGTACATGGAGTCATCAAATTAGGAGATTACCAAGGTATTTTGGAGCACTATATTATAGCCTGTGTCAGATTGGCCAAACTGCCAGTAGAGAGGTGTGAGAATCTCATTCATGGTGATTGGTGTTTTGTAAAGCGCTATATTAATACATACTGTAGTCAAATTGGACCAGGTGGTAATTTGGGTAGATATCCATGTGTGTTCTCTGGGAATGGCATGTTTATTTTACCCTAATGTTTTCCACTGCACTTATGTTTTTGTTTACCTTTTAGGCACTACAGTGGATATAAAAAGTCTACACACCCCTGTTAAAATTCCAGGTTTTTGTGATGTAAAAAAAATGAGACCAAGATAAATCATTTCAGAACTTTTTCCGCCTTTAATGTGACCTACAACGTGAACAATTCAATTGAAAAACAAACTGAAATCTTTTAGGAGGAAAAAGTAAAAATAAATAACTAAAATAATGTGGTTGCAAGTGTGCACACCCTCTTATAATTGGGGATGTGGCTGTGTTCAGAATTTATCACATTCAAACTCATGTTAAATAGGGATCAGTACACACCTGCCATCATTTAAAGTGACTGATTAATCCCAAATAAAGTTCAGCTGTTCTAGCAGGATTTTCCTGACATTTTCTTAGTTGCATCTTACAGCAAAGGCCATGGTCCACAGAGAGCTTCCAAAGCATCAGAGGGATCTCATTGTTAAAAGGTATCAGTCAGGAGAAGGGTACAAAATAATTTCCAAGGCATTAGATATACCATGGAAAATAGTGAAGACAGTCGTCATCAAGTGGAGAAAATATGGCACAACAGTGTCATTACCAAGAACTGGACGTCCCTCCAAAATTGATGAAAAGACCAGGAGAAAACTGGGGGAGGCTGCCAAGAGGCCTACAGCAACATTAAAGGAGCTGCAGGAATTTCTGGCAAGTACTGGCTGTGTACTACATGTGACAACAATCTCCCATATTCTTCATATGTCTGAGCTATGGGGTAGGGTGGCAAGATGGAAGCCTTTTCTTACCAAGAAAACCATTGGTGCCTGGCTAAATTTTGCAAAAACATAACTGAAGTCTCCCAAGTGTCTTGACAGATTTGGAGTGCTTTTTCAAAGAAGAGTCAAGATGTGCCATGCTGATAGGCTCCTACCCAAAAAGACTGAAAGAGTGCTGTAATAATATCAAAAGGTGCTGCAACAAAGTATTAGTTTAAGGGTGTGCATATTTATGCAACCAGGTTATTGTAAATTTTTTTGTTTTGTTCCCTAAAAGATTTGTTTGTTTTTCAATTGAATTGTTCACGTTATAGGTCACATTAAAGGTGGAAAAAGTTCTGAAATTATTTATCTTGATCTCATTTTTTTTTTCATTTTAACAGGGGTGTGTAGACTTTTTATATCCACTGTATATATTTTTTTCTTGTATATACAAAGGATATCTGCACCTGCTCAAGCCATGCATGTGTATTAAGCCCCTTAGTAAATCCACCTTAGGGCTCGGGGTGTGTGTGTAATCCACATCGCACATTCCAGAAGTGTTTTTTTTTTTTTTCTTTTTTTTTTTTTTTTTTTTTTTAACTATGGCAGAAATATTTACATAAATTGTAAATGAGATTGCTGTTTATCTATACAGTCAGACGTTTATCACTGTGCCTCTTTCCAGCTCAGAGGGTGTTTGGTTGCAGGTGCGCAAAATATTTTATTTTTTATTTTGGTCTGGGGTATTTTTACTATTGACTATTCACTTCCTCATTCTACTAAGAATGGGTTTCTTTGCAGTATGACTTTGGTATCGCGTCATTGGTATCCTTTTTTTCTTCAGTTTCATCCGTAGGTGTAGAATGATGTGTCCCTTCTCTCTCTCCCTGCCTTTCCTGTCTCTACACTGTCCAATCGAATAAAGCGAAAATGCCGCAAAACAATCCTTTTCAACACTTTAAAAGATACACAATGTACACAATGAGAATAAGCCATTGTTAATAATATGTATATAGGAGTCGTATGGTGAGTGCTCTCAGAGGGAGAGGGAAAGGAGAGATGGAGGGAAAGAAGGGGATAGAAATGGAAGTTTTCCAGTTTTCTCTAAAGTAGCTGATAATGCTTCCTTGTGTTTGTGTGTTTGATTGAGATGAGAGAGACGGAGTGAAAAGTTGTCCTTTCTGCTTTGGTTTATGTCCAGGCTGCCTCTGTTCCAGGCCAGTGCCTTTGCCTTCCTCGCCCCAGCACGGGCCATCCTGTCTCTGGACAAATGGAAGTGTAACAATACAGGTAAAATATATTCTTTGAAGACATGCTTTGCACTCTTTTGGTGTGGTGTGTTTATTTCAAAATTAACTTCCCAGTTATCTTTATCTCTAAATTGTTTTTTCATTATATATATATAATATATATATTTTATTCATCTCATCCCGCCTTCTCCTGTGAGCAGTGGTTCCTGTGATGAACGGCACAGAGCTCCTCCACACGGAGCACATCTGGCATCCCAGGATACGAGAGGTGAGGATCATGGAGAGACATTTTGTGTTGAATGTAGTAAGATCCAAAAGGGTAAAATGATCCTGCTTCACAAGATTAAACCAAATATACAAAGTGCACAGAATATTTAAAGTAAATTTTAGAGTTCCATTTTATCTTTTACTTTGTATAAAGAAATGTATACAATGTGCACATAGCACAATAGCACATTTCTTGTGCTAGAGGTTTACAAAAAATGTGAATGGTGCTTTAAGAAAGGTTTTTTTTATTTTATGCTACACATCTTGTTTGCAAACCCCGGGGAAAACGGCAAAATGTACCTGGAACAAATGCAAATTTGTGTGTGTGCCAGTACAACCATTTGAATTGTCTCTTGTAGGCCCATGTGGCCAGGACACCTGATGAGCACATCTATCAATAAGCCACATACAAACCGTGTTTACACAGAGTGGATTTAGGGAGCCTTGTGCAGGCAGTACAAGGTTTCTTTATAGCTGCAGGGGACGTTTACAAAGGGTAATTGCTAATTCAAATTAACCTTTACCTTGGGAAAGGACTTTCATTATCCTTAAAGTGAGAGTAACCTGATCGGGCCGAATCTTACCAAAAGCTCAATATATGACAAAGCATGGCCCCCTCTAACGCCAAGCCTGGATGTTTAAAGAAAAACACAATATGTATTATATAATCACCAGAGGAAATGTTCTGACATACAAAATGGATTTTCATCTCTTTGGAGGAAAATCTGTATCCATAACAACAATGGACTTCAGCGCAGCTTGGAACAATCCTGGGTCCTTCCCTTGGTTTGCTAGCGGCAAGTTTAACTGTTTTTAAAGCAACATTTAACCACAGCGAGGTGGAGGAGGCTGCTTGTTCCTTGTATTCACTATTTGCTAACCTTTCAACAGGAAATTTATCCCTTCTCTCCATCTTGACAAAATGAGTTTCAAAGTAGTAAAGTTTTAATTATCCCTATGGATATTTAATCGCCAGAGAGTTTTGGGAGGTGTAGCCTGTCCTGTTGCTTTATAATATTTACAATAAAGTTAATATTTTAATAATATAATAAGTAAATGGCATGTATCCATATCAAACAGTATTATGTCAAAGTCAAAGTGTTATTAGTCAAATGTACAGTACAACACAAGGTCATTCTGACCAATGAAATTATTGGGGAATGGCAAGCAGCAACTACGTAGTAGGCACAAACAGATAAAATAAAGAATTTAAGTAAAACAGTACAAGTAGAAATAAAAAAGAAAACGAAGTTTAAAAAATAAAAGTGTAAGGGCATGAGATCGTACATGTTGCTCTCATAGCAGTGAGGTGAGTCAGAAGAACAGGATGGAAGTCTCAGCGTCTTGATGATGTGCGTGTGTGATGCTGTCTTGTTTTGTCAGATCCAAGGGGCGATCATCGTGTCATCTATGATTGAGGTGTGTATCGGCGCGCTGGGTCTGCCTGGGGTGCTTCTGAAGTACATTGGACCTCTGACCATCACCCCCACTGTGGCCCTCATTGGCCTGTCCGGCTTCCAAGCAGCTGGCGAAAGAGCTGGAAAACACTGGGGCATCGCTATGCTGTAAGCACCATGCGGGGAAACACACTAGAATTATTATTGTTGAGGGTCCAGCCCGAAGGGCGGGAACCCTATTGTTTTTGTTTGGATTCTTATTCTTCTAGCCATTATCACCGGTCAAAGTGTCTGGCGCTCAGAAACCGTCAAACCCACAGACATAAATGAATAACATTTGTATTTGGGGCAGTCTGCATTTGATCCACATCGGACTATATCTGTAGGAGGAGTTGGTAAAAAAAAATTAAAAAACGTTTTTATGTCGCTTTGAGACTCCAAAAAGGTCACGTGAAAACACTGCAGACTACTGATTGATCACAGAAAATCGTCACTATGTCATCATTGCATGGGACATCCTGCAGAAACCCGCCATTTGTAAATAGCCAAGCTACTATTCCGGCCGCAATTTATTTTTATTCACTCGACTATTCAATTAAATGGCAACCCGCAAAACCACAAAAAAGAGACTCAAGAACATCATCCCTTCGATATCCGCCATTGTTCCTGTGTGTGTCGCGTCGAAGATGACATCACAGCATTTTCATGCGGCGTCGCTATGGGTACCATCTGCAGTGGAAATCAAAGTCAGCTTATGAGAAGACATCTGTATACTCACCCTGCATAACTCACCTTGGTGTAACGCACCAGGGTGAGTTATAACAATGACAAGCCCTGGTTTCAAGCCAAACTCGGACAGCTTCATTTGAAAAAGGAGGCATTTAAGAGTGGTGACAGGGAAGTGTTTAAAGTGGAGTAGTTAGTTATTACATTAACCTTGCAAATAGGGCTTGTACATTGTTTCATCACACAGACTAACCTGGACCCCATGCATTGCTGCCTGCAGCTATATTTATTATTATCATGGCACATTTTAAGAACCAGATACCAAATACTTAAGTCATTAAAACAGAACGATATGGAAGTTCTGTCAAATATTTGACTATTAATGCCCCTTAAATTTATTTAAATCAATGGGTGGGGCTCACTTTCAGCCCTGCTGTCTTTGTGAGGAGTAACAAAGATTGAGTTATTTATTTCTGCTCGTCTGACTTGACTTCCATTTTTTTTTTCTGCACTCCCAGTCGCAAAAACATACGACTGGCTAAAATATGAAGTGCCTCAAAATGTTCCCTAAAAGTAGAATATAGGGGATCGGTTATTGATAAAAGTACTCGTCAAGGTGCCTTGTTGAGACTGTAAACAAATTAATTTGGCCTTTAGAAGCTACTTGATGTTGAAAGAGGTGAATCACAGTTAACATGTCAGCCACACCAAATCACCTTCCAGACTGTTATCCGAAGGTGTTTTGAGCCAGCTCTGATGACTTGGTTGTATGATGACTAACTGCTCACACCCTGGCTGCAGGCTCTCCCTGCTCTCCCCCGGGGACGGAGACTATCTCGTGTTAATGACCGCCCATTAGCTCACTCCACGGCAGTTAAGATAATTGATTGGGGGAGAAGCATCTGTGGTCTCCGCTCTACAGGCAAAGAAAATAAAGAACCCAGTTGTGTATAGGGGATTGGAGGGCCTGGGTCCTGTGTTTTATGTTCTACATTGTCTTTTGTGTTGAGTCCATCTCCATCCCCTCGACTGATTTGGAGTCTCTTTGTAGGACTATCTTCCTGGTGCTGCTCTTCTCCCAGTACGCCAGAAACGTCCAGTTCCCACTTCCCATCTATAAGGCCAAGAAGGGCTGGACCTCGTACAGGCTGCAGGTCTTCAAGATGTTTCCTGTAAGTGTGATTTCTCATGAACATGACTGGATCTCGCTCTCTCTCTCATATGTATACAGTACGGCAATGTATTCTCTTTGTCCACAGATCAACCCAGACTCTCCTATAATGAAGTCATAGCCCTTGAAGCCTAATAATTGAGCTCCTACCATTCTCCTAACTTTCTCCATTTGTCCAAGGAGCCACATGCTCCCTTCAATGTTTAAATCTGTCTGTTCATGACCCCTGCTGATGGTGGATGGAATTACACTGCTCATCAGTTGGAAAGAGGCCAATATCACATTCACCCATTATTCACAAATTGACTATCAATATTACCTTAACAATTATGACCTTCTTAACCAGTTTTCTGATGATTATGCATCATTTGAAACAATCAGATGATCATGAGAAAGCATTGTGTGTATAATTTCTTTAAATTTTATTTATTGCAGTACTTAAATATGAAGACGTAGGAATAAAAGATGTATTCCATTTATCCCATGTGTGCCTCTAACGAACCGCCCCATCTTGTTCCCAGATCATCATGGCCATCCTCGTGTCGTGGCTGTTGTGTTTCATTTTCACTGTGACGGACGTTTTCCCGCCAGAGAAGGGGAAGTACGGTTATTATGCACGCACGGATGCACGTCAAGGCATTTTAGCAGCTGCACCTTGGTTCAAGATTCCTTATCCATGTAAGTGTGTCTGTGTATTTGTGCCAGTTAGAGCCATTTTTGTTTTGTGTTTTGATTTAAATATTACTTCAACAAAAAATGTGGATTTTCTTTTAAAATTTGTAAGCTGCTTATTTTCTACAACATTTGGATTTATTTCGTTCTAATTAGGTGATTGGTCTAGTTAGGCATCATTTAGAATTCCTTCACCTGCCGTCCATGGTAAGGAAGAAATGAGGCCCTGCTCTAGTAGAACTGGACCAGGGATAAAGTCTTTGGCCTCACGTCTAATTTTGCTCATTATTTTTATATTTTCTTGTTTGTTTGTGTTCATTGATGCTGTACTGACCAATGTTGTGTCTTTGCTCACAACAGTTCAATGGGGCATTCCCACGGTAACCACTGCGGGGGTAATAGGCATGATGAGTGCCGTGGTGGCCAGCGTCATTGAGTCCATCGGGGATTACTACGCCTGCGCCCGTCTCTCTTGTGCCCCGCCGCCCCCGATCCACGCTATCAACAGGTAATGCCACAATTTGGACGCGCTGTGCGATGCTTTATTGTCTTTAGATCTTCTTGAAATGCTATTTCCATTCAACTCGTATTTCCAATAAAAAAACATCTGCCCCCATTGTCTTCCATTGTTTGTTCAGGGGTATATTTGTTGAGGGCATTTCGTGCGTACTGGACGGCCTGTTTGGGACGGGCAACGGCTCTACCTCTTCCAGTCCGAATATTGGCGTGCTTGGAATCACTAAGGTAAAAAATAATGCAGGTCCACACAAACCATACTCTATCGATCTCTAAATCAAATCCAGACTCCCCGACACTAATCTGCTCGGTCCTTTAGGTGGGCAGCAGACGTGTGATCCAGTATGGAGCCGCCATGATGCTGCTGCTGGGGCTTGTGGGTAAATTCAGCGCGTTGTTCGCCTCTCTGCCTGACCCCGTGCTGGGGGCGCTGTTCTGCACCTTGTTCGGGATGATCACTGCGGTGGGGCTGTCCAACCTGCAGTTCGTAGACCTCAATTCCTCCAGGAACCTCTTCGTTCTGGGCTTCTCCATCTTCTTCGGCCTGGTGCTGCCCAGCTATCTCAAGCAGAACCCACTGGTCACTGGTGAGAACGATTTAAAAGACAAACACTCCATCTTTACGTGTCGTGTCAGGCCTTTCCTAACCCCAGTCCTCTTCTCCTAGGCATAGTTGAGGTAGACCAGGTCTTGAATGTGCTTCTGACCACCGCCATGTTTGTAGGAGGCTCAGTCGCTTTTGTTCTGGACAACACTATTCCCGGTAAGGCTTTCACTGACACTTTATCGATGGCTTCAAAATAATCAATGTAGATGTCATGCAAGTTATTTTCTGCAATTTTTGTTTGTTTTGTTTTGTTTGTTGTGTCCAAGAAAATCAGCTTGTTTCTGGCGCTGCAGAAGCTTTTGTCAAAGTCTGTTTATCTTACCCAATGCACCCCGCCCTCCCCAGGAACCCTTGAGGAGCGAGGCATAAAGAAGCTCAAGCGCGGCACTGGACCGAGCGCCTCTGAGCTGGAGGGCATGAGATCGTACGACTTGCCGTTTGGAATGGACTTTATCCGCAGACACTCAGTCTTCCAGTACATCCCCATCAGCCCCACCTTCGTGGGCTACCCGTGGAGCCCAATGCAGGGTGCCTGTAGGAGCAGGACGCGCTGCGGGGACACTGGGAAGGGCGATGGAAGCTCAGCTCCAGGAGAGAGCAGGGTATAGCAAACGGCCCGAGTCGGGGATCAAGGGAATCTAAAGTGTTATAAATGGATGACAGTATAAAGGACTGGAGAAAAAGAAAGCTGAGGGCCGTGCTGGAGCAATGTTTGCGACCCCCGTCATGTGATGTTTTTCTTTTTGTTTGTTTTGTTTTTAAGGATGAAGTTCCCCCTAGACTGCGTATGTCTTCCTCGAGTGTCCTGGTGTCATTCTGAGCATACTTAGTCCCAGCATGCTGTGAAGGCATCGCCATTAAAAGAGACAGTTGGTGCATGTGTGCATGTGGTGCCACATGGCGGGGTTCTGCATCCGTTTGCTTGCACTTTCCAAACCCAAATATAGACAAACAGATGTTCAAAGCAGAAATAAAGTTTTCGGCATGGCCAGTTAACAAGCCCTTTTTGCAAACCTGTACTACTCAAGGAAGCTTAATATCCCTTTAAGGGGAGGATTTCCTGATGCAAATTGGACATTATAGGCTCACTATGTAACCACACGTTAGTTGCACACACATACAGATGGATATGCACACGTGTAATACTAGTGCTACAATGCACGTAGGATGGCAATGCAACACACTAGATGAGCGTAGCTTGGTAGTGATGGTTGCCCAGACGAGGTGTTGTGATGTTTATTTCACTCCATCTGTTGCCTGAGTTTAAGAACGGAATGCTCCTCCATAGTTCACCTGACCTTTTGGTCTCGGCCACTTGTGTTGAGCTGAGGTTTTGCAAATGTACCAGACTGGTCCTAGGCAGAAAGCACTGTAGTAAAGTCCCGGGTCTCTTACTCATGTAGTCACACTGAAATGGGTTTAAATTAGCCCACTGTCTCAGTATTATCTTATGCATCATTGACTCACATCACCAAAACCCTTATTCCCCACACCCCATTGGCTCTTTGCGGCAATTGGAAAGCGGCAATTTGAATCTATTTTGCTTCGACGCAGAGTTGCACTAGGGTTGCTGCTGTACATGTGCAGGCAATTCAAAATTTTGTAGCACTTAGAATAACTTTGTGTGTCACGCGCATAT
>OMKR01064193.1:0-12141 GCA_900302355.1 Cyttopsis rosea
CAAGGGTGCCTTGCCATGAACATTGTTTGGGAACCCCTGTCTTAGCATGTGGTGAAACTCAACAAATCCTAGTTTTTACATTGTACTCACCTACAGGGGATTCTAGACATATAACAAAAGAGAGCGCAGGAGTCAAATTCCACACCCTGCACCTTTAAGTTGACGATGACAAAATAATTTAAAACATTTTTATTGAGTTAGTCAATGGTTAAACCTGCCTCAGGCTGAGGGTTTAGGAGGATTTTTTTTTTATAATTGAGTGATATTGATCCTCTATAATTTATAATCCATATTTAAATATTGAGAGAGCAGTATAAAGAAATGGGAAACATATCAAATAAATCAACAAATCACATTTCTTTGTACAATTTGAAGTATGACAAACTATGTGGAAAGAGTTCTGCTCGCTGATCTTTTATTTATTCTCTTACATGTGAACAGTGGTTGACAGTGTCCCAAATCATGTTTGATGCAGCGACTGGGCCCCGTTTGAAACGTTCAGCGGGTCACAATGCGATGATGTCAGATTGCATGGATGGATCGACACTGTCGAAGAGGAATTGATGGAAGGATGGATGAAAAGATAGATGACTATGGGGCGGTTTTGCAGACGGGGTTTAATCGAAATCAGGACTAAGATCACCCTACTTTAATTAAGCCAGAATTTTAAAATGCCTATTTTGATAATCGATTGATCGTTTTGAGAAAATTTCCAAATTCTCAAATTCCAGCTTCTTAAATGTGAATATTCTCTGGTTTCTTTAGTCCTGTGTGACAGTAAACTGAATATCTTTGGGTTGTGGGACAAAACAAGACATTTGAGGACGTCGCCTTAAGTTTTGGGAAACCGCGATCTATCATTTTTCAGCGTTTTCTGACATTTTATGGACAAAACAAGTAATCGATTAATCGAGAAAATAATCGACAGATGTTAGTTGCGGCTCTAATGTCGAGGTGGACGTGGAGGCCCGCCCCACATCCATTAATCCAGAGATTTAATTTAAGATTGATTTAGAACTAGATTAGCTCTAATCTTCCTTCTTTTTTAAACCAAGACTAGGGCAACTCTGAGACTATTTTAAACCATTTGAGTTATTCCAGATTAAAAGTGAGATTTAGATTTGGCCTAATCTGAGACCGCGACATCGCCCCTATGTCTAGTATTAGTCAAATGTTTTTTATTTGATTCACATTCTTCGAAATCGACTTCATAGAGGAGGAAGAGTCTGCTCACTGCTCAAGCAGCCATTTGTAAAATGTTCAAAATCCATCGTTCCAATTAAAACAACAAGAGGCGAGAGCAACCAGATGCAACTGGTTTTACCAGCGTGACCATTTAGGGCCGATATGTCTGCTTTGTCATCCCCTCTGTAGTCAAGCTTGTGAAGTGCTCCTCCTGTACACGCTGGAGAAGCAGAGAATCCCATAATACTCCTCTGGACTGTTGACCATGTTATTATGGTCTGTTGTACCGTTAAACTGGCCAGGGGAGACACGGCCAGGCAGGCACAATGCTGCTTTATGGAAAAACTTCTCTTTTTTTCTCTCTCTCTCCCTCTCTCCCACTCTCTCTCTCACCCCTTCCCAAATTGTGGAAATACATGTTCTATCTATCTATCTATCACATCTTCATCGAACTTCTTTCTTTTTATTGCTTTCATTCTCTCTCGCTCTCTGAGTCATATGACAAGGGTGTGTGTGTGTGTGTGTGTGTGTGTGTGTGTGGCTGCAGGGTGATCAGAACTGGTTGTGCAACAAGCTGCTCGGCTTTAGAACACACAGAGCATTAACACCCAGAACCACATGACCCTCGACTGCTGCGGAAAGATGAAAGCTAACAATAACACTTCCACACACAGACACACACACAATCTAATCATGGAAGCATCGTTAGAAATTCCCCATGAATGCCATGGTTGTGCAGCTCAGAAGGCAGGTCATGGAGCTAACAATAGGGGAAATGGGCGGATTTTCACACATATAGTACAGTACATGCAGACACTCAATCAAGACATAAGTCTGTCATTGGGCCAATACTTAATTGTACTGTCAATTAGGTGGTGTATTACTACTGGTCTACCACCAATGTAATTGCGATGCTGCTAAAGTGGTAATCCGTAAAAATATTTTGTATACATTGCTCACGTTTCATTTAGCTGGCACTTTATAAGAAAAGGCCATTCAATGTATTTGTGTTTATGTATGTGCTCCTCTGTATGCTTTTTCCATTGTTGGTGGCAGGGTCCGCCTTTCCTGGCTGATCAACCGGTGCAAACCAATCGAATGCAAACTTTAGAGAAAAGAGTGACATCTTGGAGTGAAGACGAGGGTGTTGGGTGATGATGTTGATGTTGAAACTCCAAAATGATGCAGTTTTGAATGGAATTCTGGGACTTGTAGTGTAATCCATCCAACGCAGATGATCTTATGGATTACCACTTTAATAATATAGCATTTTAATGCAACTTTCCTGTCATAACATAGCTTTAAAAATCGATATCCATTAAGATACAGATACACTGAGATGAATTACTTTATGCAGTTTGACATCTTAGTGGACGGGTGCTTGTAATATAATGGTCAAGCTGGTTCCACCCACTACGGAGATGAGCTGAAGGGAGTTTATGTCCGAGTCTGATGAAATGAAGCATCTCACTTTCTGATGTATTTGGGTTGGGAGCTGAATTGTCGACAGGGGTGGGTCCAAGGGGAAATTTCACTAAAAGTCCTATATCTCCAGTTATATTTTTTATTACGTATCGATTAGGTTCCTGACCAAACAGAAATATGTCACCGACGAACTCAAACCTACTAACCAACAGATGAATGAGAACGCAATGGTACATGTTTACAATTTATTGAGTATTGTGGTTGGATACAACCTAAAAAGGGTGTTGATTCCATCTTGTCAAAGGTATAAAAATTTTATAGTTGAACAATTCATAGGCTACATATACTTTTATAATGGGGGAGAATTCCAGATGGTGGAATTAAAAATGAATGCATTTCCTGTGTCAAATTATTATTATTATTATTATTTCATGAAGTCATAATTGAAAGTGAATTTTGAAGTTCTGCTGGAGAGCTAGAGTGTGAAGAACTGTTTAACTTAACTAGTTCAGTGCCTTCCCCGGACCCCGCCTTGGCAGCGGGGAAGTGAAACCCGTGTGTGTGTGTGTGTGTGTGTGTGTGTGTGTGTGTGTGTGTGTGTGTGTGTGTGTGTGTCATGTGATGGAAAAATACAAAGAGGTTGAAATATGAAGATGGACAACTCCAGCGAAAGTGCTGTCATGTCTTCGCTCCGACTATGCACGGGGCCACCTGAAGTCATTTATTAATTTTAACAACTCGTTTATTGATTTCCTTGCAGGATAAACCAGCCAAGGCCGGATAATTAAAGGAACTCCCGCTGGCGTCAATGTGATTATGATGTCGCAAATATCCGGCAAACCCTACCCATGAGTGTGACGGGACATACTGTATAAATAGAAGAAAGAAAAAAAAATCCAAATGTGTTGCTGATTTTGTTTTGGATCGATCAGAACTGCGGCGAAAACGATGGAATCGTGACACATCCAAGGATTTGGAAACCGCGACTCCCGCCTCCAAACAAAGCCGCCGGCAGCCATGTTGGAGCCCGGATCGCTCGCTCTGAATCGGGAAGCGTTCTGCGCTTTCCCCCTTTTACCAGCGATTTCCTCGCACCGGAACATTTCGCCCGAACTTCTTTCGTAACAGCAACTTGTTAACGTGCTTGTGGAGAAGGCCTTCCCCTCAAGAGTCCACTGCCCGACCCTCGCAAGAAAATGGGAAACCCGGGAACATTACCGCAACTCCGTGGCGTCCTTATTTCGATCAACCGGGTTGACGACTCTGAATCGAATGGAATTTCCTCTCCGTGTTGTCGGAAACAGACTTCTCTGGGATCGGAGGCGGGAATCTTTCATCGCTAGAGACAACGGGGGGATTTAAATTTTTAATCTGACGAAGGTTCCGGAGTCGTCGTCGTCGTCGTCGTCGTCGTCCGCCCTAGAATGCATTGTCCCACGAGAAGGAGGAGGCCTACTCGGGATGCTGATTTTTCGGCCATCGCGGTTCCCTCCGTGCGCGGCTTAGGTTACCTGGACTACACCATCGAGACGCACGCCTCCAGATCTCTGAAGACCATGGACGAGTTCAGACGCCACGAGATGCTGTGCGACTTGGTGCTGCATGTCACACACAGGGGCAAGACGGTGGACTTTAAGGTGAGACGCCTCCACGGGCCTCGATCATTACGTGGGGACGGAAAAGCTGTGGGCCGTTGCCCGTTGTGTCGCTTGAATTGCACCCGCGTCAACGTGATATTCTAACAAGTAGGGGTGGGCCGATCACGTCGTAGTCATAATCGGGATTCGTATCCGTAACATGTACCCCGACAGTCGGAAGTTGCCTAAGAAAAGGCAGTAAAGGAGCTACACGCTTTTATTGTGGGAAAAAGAAATGATGTTATTTTTGCCTAGAGGGGAACGCTGGTAATAAAAGACAAATTAAGTTACTGACACTACCTGTGTCGCGCTACCCGCTTAATTCTGAGCCAAATTCCATGAAAGCCGGTTCCGAGCTGGGCGAGTTGCCGTCGGTTTTGTGGAGGGGTCTTCTTAAAAAATGACTCAAAATTATTAATCGATTATCAAGATAGTTGGCGATTAATGTAATAGTTGGCAACTAATCGATTAATTGACTAATCGTTGCAGCTCTATGAGACCATGATTTCTCCGATCCCGGATATAAAGTCGAAATGACCGGATAGTCGTTTCATCCGATCAATCGGCCCAACCCTACTAACAACCTACTAATAAGGTGCATTTTAAGTCAGAGTAAATGCCACATTCAGTTTGGTCGTAGACTGCTGTCACAGTCCCCACAAGGATGATGGCAGGATAGAATTGTATGGATTTCCACTCATTTCAGTGCACGCGGGCTGTCAGCTTGTGGAGCGATGCTTTTGTAACCCAGTTCCCTGACAGAATCTGTTTTTCTCATCTGCGCGGTTCTCGGAAGTGACTCCTCCGCAATGCTGATCCTCTGCGGCGACGTCTCGCCGTCGCACCGCACGACGACACTGCCTTTCCGCACACACACACACACACACACACACACACACAGACACACGCACACACCGATTGTCTCCACCCTCCCAGGTGCACAAGCTGGTGCTGGCCTCCTGCAGCCCCTACTTCAGGGCCATGTTCACCAGCAGCTTCAGGGAGAGCCACGCCTCGGAGGTCACCCTGCGAGACGTCTGCCCCCTGGTGGTGGGAAGGCTGATCGACTTCGCCTACACCTCCCGCGTCACGGTGGGAGAGAAGTGTGTGCTGCACGTTCTGCTGGCCGCCATGAGGTAAGACCGCTGAATCGGCAAGAGGGAAGTGAAATGGCAGATTTTAAGAGGGCAGGGCGTCGGCGCCTGACCATGGACCCCCCGACTTGCATCAATTGCCCTACTATGTCCCTTTCTTTCTCTCTCATTCCCTCGTTTTCCCTTATTTCTTCTCTTAGTCTTTCGTAGGAAAACAAAAAACAATGAAAATCGAAATTCGAAATTCGAAATTATGTGAAGTTCATGTTGTTTAGGTCCCCTCTCTGTGCCTCTGCTCTCCTTTGTCCGTCAGAAATCATGTTTCAACGACACAGCGGTAGTTGGCAGGCTGTTTTAAAGGGGACATATCATGAAAAACTCACCTTTTCAGTGCTTGTGCACATTAATTTGGGTCTTTGATGGGCCCACCAACACACCAAATGTGAAAAAAGACAACCCAGCGAGTTTTTTGTTTTTTATTGCTCTGCCTCGGTCAAAAAAACACGCTGTTCAAGTTTGCCGTCACACCCTACCTGGTGTGGAGTGGAGCCGCTGTTGAGTCGGAATCAGGCCTTGTAGATGGAATATGAGTGAAGATTCAGCAACTGCATTGCCTATTTCTCGCATCAAAATTGATTCCGAAACCGATTTCGGCGGAGTGATATGGTGGAAATAGTGAATGTTTATCTTCTTCATACGTTCCTGGGTGGGCGTGGCACACGCACACCGAGACATGTGCCCCCCCCCCTTTTTTAAGGGACCAAAAGTAATTGGACAAATAATCATAAATCATATTAACTTATGTATATTAACTTGTTGAAAAGGAGCATGATATGACTCGTTTAAAGGAGATTTGAGAGTAGGGAGGGCCCAAAATCTCGGAAGGACTAACATACAGTACGCGCTGGCTTTCATCAGCGTGTTTTTGAAAAGAGGGAACATCAGCAAACTGTCGGGGATGCCGCTTTGAGAGACAGTATCCCACAGTTCCTCCTTTTCATCATGAATCGGCTTTCAGTTCAGCCTGGCTTGTGCTTCTGCGAAGATCCACGTAAACGTGGCCCAATAAATAGGCCGTATGAAGGTAGGAAGCGCTCGTCACTGGGGTGGTACCCTAAAGGTACGAAAATAAAGGTACAAAAGCAAGTGTTAGTACCCCACAGGAACATGATTGCACCTTTTGAGGGTTTTTTGTGAAATTTGTACTTTTTTAAAGAACAAAAATGTAGAGCCCGACTGATGTCAGATGTTTGGGTCCGATCCCGATTTTGGACAGTCCTAGCCCACCGATGATTTTGTCAAAAAGTGCAAAATCTTCAAATCAATTTGAAAAACGTGTATTTTATTAAAGTTTCTATATTTGAGAACATTTAACTTATAAGCAAATAAATAAATATATAAAAATAAACACACAAATAACTTTTTGATAGATGAAAAAAAAACTGTTCAAGATTATAAATATAAATATAACTTTTTCCGAGTTTCCCATGAACGCAGCATGGCGGTATGACCGATATATCGGTTTCTACAAAAATGTACCTTCACTGTACCTTTATTTCTGAGTGTTGAATTGTCCGACTTGGTGTTTTGCATATCCATATTTTTGAGTTCTAAAGTTTTCAAATAATGTTTGAGGGAAAACAAAAAAAAAACGATTTTTTTTTTCGTACATTGCGGTTCACTAAATGTGACGCTGCCCCCCCAGTGGCCACATGAAGTTATGCGCAAAATCGGTACAGGTAGTGTATAAAAAGCATTCAGCCAGAATCCAGCCTGAAGATCATGCGTGTGGAGCGGAAAGAGGCCACAGATCTCACTGAAGCTCTGTCTCCTTGTGTGCATGCATGTGTCTTTAAATTGTGCCACCAGGTACCAGATGGAAGACGTGGCCAAAGCGTGCTGTGACTTCCTGATCAAACACCTGGAGCCGGCGAACGTCATCGGCATCACTCGCTTCGCGGAGGAGATAGGCTGCACGGAGCTGCACCGGCAGAGCCGAGAGTACATTAATACGCACTTCAACGAGGTAGCGCGGCGGCGGCGGCGGTTCCCGACACTTTTAATGCAACGGTCACAGGAGCAAACATACACACCGATTTGTTGTCAACTAGTAAATTAATCGCCAAGTATTTTGATAATCGATTAATCATTAGTCTTTTTTTTTTCTTTTTTTTAAGAAGAAAATTTCCAAATTCTCTGATTCCAGCTTCTTAAATGTGAATTTTTTCTGGTTTCTTTAGTGCTGTGTGACAGCAAACTGAATGTCTTTGGGTTGTGGACAAAACGAGACGTTTGAGGACGTCGCCTCAGGCTTTGGGAAACAGCGGTCGACATTTTTCAGCGTTTTCTGACCTTTTCTGGACAAATCGATCAATTTAAAAACTATGAATCGATTAATCAATAATGAAAATAATCGTTAGCTGCAGCTCTAACACAGACACACACACAGACACACACTTTCTCATGGACTCGTTAAAATAAATAAGGGTTTTTCTTCATCAGGGAACCACTCCTCGATGTGTTGTCACCACAAGAGAGAGAGTTCCACGATCCCTTCCTTTCCGCTTTCTTTTCTCATTTGTTTCTAAATATACACACCCAGTACCGAAAAGCTCCTACTTGTTGACACGTTTCACTCCCACCTGGCTAATAATTTTGAAACGGCCTTCTGCAAATTGGCAAATTATACGCAGTGTAAATGGAAGCCTCCCGCCGCCAACGTCGCCATGCTTTCTGGTGTGTGTACGCTGGTAACCTAGGTAACCAAAGTGGAGGAGTTCTTCAGCCTGTCCCACTGCCAACTCCTGGAGCTCATCAGCCAGGACAGCCTCAAGGTTCTCTGCGAGACTGAGGTTTGTAGCCGTTCTTCCTCAAAACAAAACAAGACTATAAAAAGAAAAAACTAAAAAAAACACATTCGTTGAATGTTTTCAGCTTGTTTTGATGTTGTTGTTCTATGGAGCCCATTTAGTAATGAATGCCCTCAAATGACATAATGTGTTCCCTCAAGTTATAAATAGTTTATTTTCACGTGTTGAGGTTTTGTTGTAGATGATGATGATGATGATCATCATCATCATCATGATAATAATAACTTTATTTATGAAGCACATTTTCATACAAATGTAACCCAAAGTGCTTTACAGTTTAAAAACAGCAAAAACAATGAAAGAGAAAATTTAATAAAGTAAAAATGGTAAAATAATATAAATAAATATATATATATATAAATAAATAAATAAATAAATAAATAAATAAATAAATAAATGATAATTCTAGATGATCGTGTCCCTTTTCAATTATTTTGAGCATGAGCTGAGTGGTGACTACAGTGTCAAACACGATGGATAATCTGTCATGTAATAGACCTTCATATCGCAGGTATGATTTGATTGAATCCATCCTGTTGTTACACCCAGGTGTACAAGGCTTGTACCGACTGGATTCGCTGGGACGTGGAGGGCAGAGCTCAGTATCTACACGCCCTCCTGAACGCCGTCCGCATCTACGCCCTGCCTCCGAAATTCCTCAAGAACCAGCTTCTGTCCTGCCCCATCCTCAGCAAGGTAACTCGTTTCACACCGGTTTCTATCTCTATTCTTTTATCTTCTGTGTGATACACACACAAAGAAAGTGTGACTTGTTGAATCCAATGCGTTTGAATTTCCCCCTGCTTCCTGTTCCAGGCCAACTCTTGTAAGGACTTCCTCTCTAAGATCTTCCAGGAGATGGCTCTGAAATCCCTCCCGCCGGCACCGCACCGGGGGACCCAACTCATCTATGTGGCTGGCGGGTATGGACTTAACAATTCAAACTATTTGATGAGGGTGGCAGTCGATCAAAACTTAGTTCATTAAGTTAATTTAGTTAATTTAGTTAATTTAGAGTACAAGCCCGGTGCAGGTTCCTCAGTGAGATAGTTTGAGTAACATATTGCAGAAGTGGGAGGTGTGAGTCCAAATACAATGGATATACATTTGGACTATGGAACAACCACAGGGATACTCGGAAACAATAGGTGGAAAGGTGGAATAAATTATATTTGTATGTCATTTTATCTCTCTGTGAAGATTGGGATGTTACAGTGGTTTTGACATTGGTACCAATAGTTACCAGCAGAAGCCTCTTCTCTGTGTGTAGACGTAGTACGGTCCATCTACGGCTATCTTGGCTCGCCGGTCGAAAGTGGTTTCAATGATTAAATTTAATGATTGAACTTTTGTTGTTTGTGTATTTGTGGATGGCTATTTCTCTAGTCGCTGTTTATTTTATTCTGAAAGTAATGATCAGAAGGAAGGAAGCCCTGAAGTTTCTGGACATTTCAGACATAGAAAGAGCTAAAACTATGGTCAATATTAGACATGTTTACACAAGACAGCGAGCTATGGGGGAAGCATATAGGGGAAGTATTTCATATTCAAACTTCTTGGTTCTTGGCTTGTTTTGGTAAGTTTATGATGGACTAGTGCTCCCTCTGCTGGTCGACAGTCACACATTGTAACTTTAACGCAACTTGTTAATTTACGAAAGGTGTCAGGCTTCTCATTTGAAGTTGCATGAGTTGAGACCGAGTCTCACAATAGGAAGTGAACAAGGTGTTAGATGTTGCTGATTATATACAGTAAACACCGCTTCCCATGGGCTCCATCGCGCCGTTAAGCCATTGTTAAAGTTTCTAACCCCTAGTCCTACAGTGATCTAACTACTAATAATAAGTCTACTAACTTCTTATTAACTCATTTCGACACTTGCTTCTGCGTTTCAAGGTACCACCAGAACTCTCTGGCCACCATGGAGGCCTACGATCCCAGGAGGAACACCTGGCTGAAGCTGGCCGACATGGGGGCTCCGTGCAGTGGCCTTGGGGCTTGTGTGCTGTTCGGGCTCCTTTACACTGTAAGTAGGCAAGCGTTAGGGTTGCTTTGGATGCATTCTGAGGGTCAGCAACGAACTGAGAAAAATCACAAAAACGACGAAAGTTGGACCATTGGTTTAAAACTAAATGTGGCTCTGATGTCCGCCAATAAAAATAAGCCATTTTTTTTCCAACGTTAGCCTATCCACTGTCTCACCCAATCACAATTTACTCTCTTGTGTTCTGCCCAACTAAAAAAATTTTTTTTAAGTACCTAAATCTAACCTCACTTTAACTTTAATGCTACAATTTTCATAATTCTTCGCTGTTATTTATTCATTTATAAATTAATTTATTTACTTAATTGCTATTTTGGTCTGACTAAATTATCAACTGTCCAGAAAGCTCCTCTATAAACAGGAACATTTTTGAGGGTTGGGATACTAAACACATTGAGCCATACTCCCGTGGGAAAGCTCAGTTTGGTCCCTCAAACGATATATTCCCATTTATTTGTTGAAAGTGCAACCCCTCTAATAATGCAATCTTTGTTTTTTGGGACTCCAGGTCGGCGGCAGAAACCTCTCCTTCCAGACAAACACAGAGTCCAGCGCTCTGAGCTGCTACAACCCCATGACCAACCAGTGGCGGCAGCACGTGGCCCTCAACGTCCCCAGGAACCGGGTGGGCGTGGGCGTCCTGGACGGCAGCATCTTCGCTGTGGGAGGCTCCCAGGGCTCCACGCACCACAACACTGTGGAGCGGTGAGTTAGCACCGAGCAGATTTTATTTGACTAGTTTACAAGTTGATACTTAAAGGGAGATTCCACTGCAAAGCAGCACTAAACTGCAGTGGACCACACACAAATATTCAATAAAATGTGATTGATGTTGTGAACATCTGAAATTTCAATAGAATTACTATTTTAAATGTATTTTTGTTTTTCATTTTTCATTTCCATTGCATGGTCAAAACACACAAACAAAAAAACACAAAAGAGCACAACCACAAAGCCAACCATCAAGACGGTTTGGCCGTGTGAGACCCAAAAAATAACAGAGTTGAAAACAGTCTAGCACCAAACCTAAGCAAATTGGAGATGGTACAAGCTTTCACGGTTTTAAATAAAAACTCGGGCCAATTCACCAATTCCCAAATGACAGCATTTATACCTCGGTTGTATTCAAGTTTTTCGTTTTCTTGTTCTGCCTTTTCTCAAAATTTGGAACCAAATTCAAGAGAGGAAATAAAAAATCTGTGAATGAGTGGCCACTAACCCTAACTTTGCATTGCATCTTTTAAATAGAGGGGTCTCTCAGATGGTATCGCGCTTGATTTTAGGGGGGCTCTGTGAGGAAAACTATGACGGCGTATTTAGGCCATTGTAGGTAAAAACATTTCTTTATGGAGCCGAGGGAGGGGGGTAATATTCTGAGAAAAAACTCAGAGTTTCGGGGATTAAAGTCACAAATTTACGAGAACAATTGTGTTTTCGCTTTGCAAGTTTCGATCAACGCTTACCATGTATTATGCCTGCAGTGGATGACCTACAGTAATCAAATTAGCGCCCCGCTTGGCTCGAGGTTATCTAGAGTCACCAAAACCGTCGCTTAGGTTTTAGATCTGATAAATGCACGCATCCCCGCAAGGGTCAGCGCTCGTTGGCATGTATTAGCTCTAGAATTGCCACAGTTATGCAAGTAGCGGGTGAGCGATCAAAGAAGCCATAACTGATTTAATGAGCCATTCGCAGTTTCACTGTTCCAGCCGTGTGGACTTACACTTAATCTTTGAGACAAGCATATAGTACTGGCAGGATCAACCAGGATAGCTAGTTCGCCGGGTGGGAGTCGCGCCTGGGTAGGCGGAGTGCGGTCGGGTGACAAACCCCCGGGGAGGGGGGGTTTGTTCGGAATCCGCTGTTGCGATCGTGTGGAACCGGGT
>OMKR01064198.1:0-10765 GCA_900302355.1 Cyttopsis rosea
AGTATTATTATATATTATTATTAGTAGTAGTAGTAGTAGTAGTATTATATTATTATTATTATTATTAGTAGTAGTAGTATAATAGTAATAATAATAATAATAATAATAATAAAAATAAATTATTAGTAGTAGTAGTAGTAGTAGTAGTAGTAATAGTATAATAATAATAATAATAATAATAATAATAAATTATTATTATTATAATATGGTGAAGATGCTTTTTTTTAAATAAATTTAAATGTTGCTTTGAACCGGAACCGGGGTTTTACTTTGGTAGAGCTGTGGAACGAAAGCAGGAAGTGACGCAGTCGTCGTGGTCTAAGAGGAAGCATGCTCGCGCGGAGGTGACCTTAGTTACTGTGATGTTAAGCGGGAACCTGGGCTTCAAAACGCGGCCGACCTGCCTGCGCACCCACGCCACGCCGACCGCTTCCAGCTGAAGGTTAAAATATTAGCGATAATATTAGTGTCCCCACTTCCCGAGGAGCGAGATGGCGGAGGCGCAGCAGGCACGCGTGCAGAGCGCGGTGGAAGACATGGTCCAGAGCCTGGAGAGGGAGCACATCCGCAAGATGCAGGTCCGTGTACCGAGGAATGGCCGGTGTCCTGCCAAAAAGTGATCCTCCGTCAAAAACAGACTGCCAAATAGTGATCGCAGCGTCAGCCTTGTCACTGAAAGGTTGTTTCTGCCTCAAGATGACTTGGATTCATCCACGAGGGTTGTATTTTAAAGATTTCAGCCCAGCCGGTCCTTTCTACCTGTTGAAATACCTTTTAAAGGGCCAAAACCACTAACATGCACTTTTGCTCCTGCCATAAAGTGATCGCAGCTCCTACCTTGTGACTGAAAGGTTGTTTCCGCCTCAAAATGACTTGACTTCCCTCTTGATGGTTCTATTTGACAGATTACAGCCCAGCCGGTCCTTTCTACCTGTTGAAATACCTTTTTAAAAGGGCCGACACAACCCATAAAATGCACTTTTGCACTTGCCAAAAAGTGATCGCCGCTCCTACCGTGTGACTGAAAGGGTGTTCCCGCCTCAAAATGACTTGATTTCATTCATGAGGCTTCTATTCGACAGATCACAGCCCACCCAGCGGACGGCAATCACTTTTTGGCAGAACGCCGGCACCGTGCAAGGCCGACCATGCAATTCACTGTTCGGGACGAACCTGTATCTGTGTGATACCCACGTCCAGGGTGTTTCTGCATTCACACCCACCCAAGATAATCCTGAATATCAGTCATGTCAACGTGGGGTGTTAACTCTGTCCTCCTCCCCCCACAGGGTCGCATGTTCAGGTGCAGTGCAGACTGTTGTGATCGGTCCTCAGACTCCATGGCTCAGGTGCACCAGTGCATCGAGCACTGCCACACTCCTCTGGCCAAGGCTCAGGGACTCGTGACTTCAGAACTTGAGAAATTCCAGGTGAGGGAATATGTAATTAAATAAAGTTTTTTTTTTTTGTTTTTTTTCTTTAATTCACCATTCTCTGCACCTTGGTCATCACAACACAACAAGCTTTTTTTAACCCACTTCTGTCACAGGACCGCTTGAGCAGGTGCACAATGCACTGCAACGACAAGGCCAAAGACCTGTTTGACTCCGGAGCCAAGGAGCCAGCGGTGCGAGCTATGATGGATCGATGCGTCGGCAGCTGTGTGGATGACCACGTCAACCTGATTCCCAGCATGAGCCGCCGAATGAAAGAGAACCTGGACGCTATCGGCCAGTGAGGAAGCTGCTCGATCTTCCGGTGGCCTGGTCTTCAACTCCACTGTAACGCAAGCAAACTTGGAACTGTAACAACTACATGGGACATGTCACACCATAGCCCGGGGAGGAGAGGTCGACATAAAGAAAGCGGGTTGGATGCAAGTTGATTTCAGGCTGAGATTGTGCTGTTGGTATTGACACACACAACTCAGAAGATCCCACAATCTGACTGCTTTCCGTGACCTGTTGTGTTTTGTGTCTATTTAACCCGCCCCTTCTGCACTGTATAAAAGAAATATTCCTGAGGTTTTTCTTTGTGTATGAACATAACTGTTGAGTCAAATCTTGTCCTGAAGAGACCGGTCTCATTGTTTTTGTTTTTTTTACTGAAACGGTACTAATCAGTTTCATAAACACCAATACTTGAAACATCTATTAGATAATGAAACTCATGGTTATCTGCTTCTTTTTTTTTTTTTAAACGACCCTTTGGCCACATCTATTGTATGTATTCTCTGAACCAAGTTTGTCCTGCCCCAATGTGAAATGTGTTTTAATACAAGGTGCCAGTCCAAACAGAAATAGACAAAACATCAGGCCCAGCGGAAATAAATGGTTAATATCAACGGTGCTTCTGTGCAAAGAAACTTGTTAAATAGTTCCAACAATAATAGTTTAATGATGAAAATGACCTTTTCTGAAGGATCTTTTTGACAAATAAAAGTACAGAAGATGTAACAAATCTACAACAGTAGGTTGATGTACAAAAACAATTGTATCCATTGACCTCACTCAAGTTTCCATGTAAACCTTAAAACTCCTTTAATATGACTTGAAATAGTTTTATACTCTTATCTAGGCAATGTTGGGCTTATGTACATATAAATTAGTCAAGGTATATATTCATTGGACATCCATGCGTGTGAATTGAAGGGTTTTTACCACATAGTGCAGGTATTTCTTTTTTTCCTCAGGAACCTGCTATCATTTGGAAGCAGATGTGCAACCAAATCAGTAGAATAAAGGAACAACTTAAAAACATTCAGAAAAATTACAGCAAATATTTCGTTTTTCAATGTCATGGTAGAGACAAAACCTTGGTTTTAGGAACTTTTGAACCCCAGTCCCACTGGATACCATGAACTTATTAGAGGACTGGATACAGGAAGTGAAATTACTTATAAAAAAGGCACCATGAAACACATTTACATGTTTGTAACATGTTCCCAAAACGTTTCTTTTTACATAATGTATGTTATTCTTTGTACAGCACCATTGCCATGCACCAAATAGTTTGGATGCAAATCCGAAACAGGATTAATTAATGCAATGTGTTTTTAATAGGGATGGACCGATTCCAAGTACTTGACTTTTGAAATATCGGCCGATATCGAGTACCAATCCGATCCATTACTTTTACTGAATAATATAATTGACTACTAGTTTTTGGTTGTTGGGACAAAAATGATTGAGAGCTCTCTCAATTCATTAGAGAAACCTGTTTCTGCAGTATGCGACAAAATACAGAATATCAAGTAGCTCTGCTTTGATTTCTGACATGTTACACATGGTTCTTCGTATCGGATTTTAGAATGAGGCAAATTCCCCGATACCCTGTTTTAGCCTGGTATCAGTCCGGTGTCGGTACAAAACTAGTGATGCTGGTATCGGTGCATCCCTAGTTTTTAAAAGTAGATAAATGTCTGCTGTATCATAATAAATCCCTATTAGAGATGGTTCACAAAATTGAATAAGATGACAGATCTGCCATTGTGAGACTACGTCATGAAAAAACCAGATGAACATTTAGGATTCCATAGCCATGAAGCAGGAGTTAAATGTATTGATGTGTTTTCATCTTCTCATTGGATTTACTGTAATATAGGTTACAAGATGGACTGACCCGCACATACCTGAAGTTGGTTTCTGTGTGACAGAAGAAAAAATCATTGAGCACTATGCCAAACAGATTAGAAACTTAAAACAAATTGATAAAAAGTTTGCCAATAATATGTTCATCAAGGAATAAAACAGGTAACAGCTATACAGGAATCTAGACATCCATAAATGCAGGGATGCAACATTTTGGAAGAGGAGAAAGGTTCATTTGATAGCACCAAAGCCCACGTGGGTGAGCAAATTTATTGGCAGTTTAGGATTGGAACATAATTAACTTTCAAGGAACAAAACCATAAACAAAAGTATAAATAAATACAAAAAGGCATCTTGGAACAAAGCAAAATATTCCACTTAGAAATTGATTAAACTTACATAATATAAAATAATAATAATGTCCCAAAATACTTAATATTTGGATGCCACCCTACCACCCCGTCACTGCTGGCGAGCCAAGCATGCAGACGTCTTCCAGAGTGGCGTGGTACTGAAAGAGGTGTGGGCCGTTCCGATCGTAGGCTAAACTGTGTCTGTACAGAGCGGAGCGTTACCCGGGGAATGGAGGACGCGATTCGTTGTGGCGCCGGCATCAACACACGGTGTGAGCGCTGCTCCCTTGTTCCGAGGCGTCCGGCCGCTGGTCCAGCTGGGGTGACGTGTACAGGAAGTTGCAGCACACGTAGAGGGGGAATGACAGCAAACGGCTATCCAGGTTCATCACTACATATTCCTGAGAGACGTGGGAGGAAGGCGTCAGGCTGCACGTCGGTATTCCCATCACTAGACTGCGTATCGTCACAAAATTGTACCCACCTGGTCTTTCTCCAGAGTGAGAAGCTGGTAACCCGTTGAACGAAAGCAAGCCATTTTTCCGTTACTATCAAATGAGGTAAGACGTAGCCTAGAGAGAGAAAAGGGGACAAGAAATGGTTTCAGAACTGCATTTGCAGGCAAATACGTTATTTTATTATTATTATTTTAAAATAATAATAACAACTTGACCTACAAATCAGTTAACTACCACTACTGCCAGTAGTTTCTGTGGTTGCTGTGTGAAGAACTTTCAGCCGATACCAAAAAAGTTTTAAGAGCATACTGCTGAATTTAAGTCAATAAGATTATTATTTTGTTAAAAAAAAATCCCATACTTGATACTATGAATTGGTTCTTCTTAAGAAACAACCATTCAATGTTTTTGACGTCCTCTATATGCTGCTCCCATTGTTGGTGGCAGGGTAAGGAACAAAAAAAAAGTCACAAAGAACAAAAAGGTTTTCAGCGTACATCACATCTTTGTCAGAAATACTTTTGAAACTCTGATACTTCTGTTGTGATGGCAATTCAACTAATCAGAGAGGAGGTAGAAAAAAAAAGAAAAAAAGAAGAAGAAATCTCCACACAGCGACCGCAGAACATGCTGAGTGGAAGAAAATGGACCTATATCAAGAAAAGGAACATACAATCCAACATTCCACAAAACCCAGATCTACCGCATATCTTTACTGTAACATTGTCTATTAGCTAAAACTCCATATCCTAGAGAAATAACCGAGACCCATAAACATTCATATACAAAACTACTAGCACATTTTGAGTAATACATTTGAAACCCTTGTTAAACAGCAAGGACCGATGAGCTGGTGTCGAGATCGATTCGCTCTCGCTCAAAACAGGATCACCAACCTGTACGCCAGATGCCTTCTGGGCTGCAGACTCACAGCTCCCCCACACGGCTGACTCAACGTATTCCTTTTGAACACTATGAAGCGGTTGGTATAGGTCACCAGCAGGTCAAAACCAAAATTAAAGCCTGTCCACCGCCAGCAGTACTGTGAACAGGAAAGACGTGATTCACGATATCGCTTGATGAATTTCAACGGCAAACGATGTTTTTGTAACAAGAAAAGAAAAAGAAACACCCCACTCACATCTCCATCTTTAGTCAGTTTCCTGCCACACCTCATACTGCTCAGCTCAAATTCTTCCTTGTTGGCTTCATGTGGGCTAAATCAATGAATAATGAATACCTTTCCCATCAATACGCCACAACAGGCACTGACATTTACTGCTTATAATTTATACCATTACACCAAGTTACCACAGCAGCTCACAGGTAATGGTCGAAGTAAAAGTAAACTAAATAGCTAATGGAATTATGTCAGTAGTTAAAGTGTCCTATTCCTACCCATTGTCATTGTCAAACTCCGTCCGCAGCATGGCAAACCACTGGTTCTTGTACATAGACGACAGCCAATCTGTGATTTAAAGCATCAATACAAATGTACAGTCAACATAAACATGAACAATACTGAGGCACATACAACAGATGATTTCTTCGAAGGCAGCTAGATGCGAAGTCGTAATTACTTGAGTTAAAACAAACCCACATCTTACCAGGCGGTAATATGTTGTCTCTTTCTAGGATGCGTGCAGAAGCAAGGTCGTTAATGATGTACTGGAGGCGAACGTATTTAAACACGGAGGCAAATGCTGCACCTTCCTCTGTGTTCAGGAAGGGCTCTTTTTCAGATAAATCTGCAAAGGAACCACAAGGAATATCAGCCGAAGAGTCCTGTGTGTAAAAACAAACGAGGCAAAATAAATAAATGCAATTTCACATTATAGGAGTCGACTTTACCTGTCCTGCGTTTGCAAAGCCAGGCATCGGCATCGGCCAGAAGCTGCTTGATGGGTCCATCCCATGATGGGTTGAGCTGCAGAAACATCCACTACAAAAAGAGGGATTCATGGAGAGAGATTAGAAAATCGACAGCTTTGCCACATAGATTAATTGTGTTCAAAAGGGATAAAACAGCAAATTAAAGTTTTGTTTGTACCTTTTTTAGTGCGGTGTATACATCCATTTCTACCTGCATCACAAATAGATCTGATGACTTTATGAGCTGGTCCATTACCTCCACTCTGCAAATATAAGATAGAGGCAGCATGTTTAAGGTTAACAACCTGTCGCATTTTAACTCAAACCCTGGATAAATGCAGGACTTAACAGTGTTTGAGCTGTTAACGGCAGCATGTTTACTGCTTGAATTGGTAGCTATATTAGACAAAGCAAAAATAAAATGCAAAAATAAAATAAAAACAGATTTGAGGATTACATACCCAAGTTCCTTCATGAGGTCGACGTTCTGGTGCGTCATGAGGTTGCTCAGAAGCCATTCAAGACACCTGTACGCCGAGATGCACAAACAAGCACAGCATGTGGTCACGCTGAAGAAAAATGACATCAATGTGATTGTTTTGTTAAATTAAAATATGTGAAATACTAAAGAATTATACTTTTTAATGACAGAATCCAAGCCGTAGATACTAGCAGAGGAGTAATAGCCACAAACAGTCTTCACGCCGATGTTTTCCTTCATGGTCTCTCCGCACTGCTGGATCAAGCCATCCTGAGGACATTACCAAAACAGCGGGTGTGTTTTATCATTCGATTACATTTTAGTAAAAAAAAAAAACAACAACAACAATAGTGGAACATCATTTATTTTAGCTCTCCATAATCTCTAATATTATTGTTGTGACCAAAAACATTATTGTAGAATTGACGTCAGTCTGGTGTGGGGCACCTGACAGCAAAGAGATAAATTAAGTTGTTTGAAGGACTATTGTATATCGGTTTGGTTAAATATGTAGCCTGGTCTGTATGTATGTGTTACACTCTAATTCAACATCAAAGTTATTTTGTAAACAAAATCTGTAGGGGATGCACAAGAGAGAACTAGGATGGATGATGGTGCTCACAGAGGGACAAATATCCACTCTTATCATGGGAGACTGCTATTAGGGACATTAGTGGAAAGATGTTAAAAACATGTTGTTTCCCACGTACAATGGTCAGTGACCGCTACAATCATGGACAGGGGAATAGAGAAGCTCAGCAGACTGCTTTCCACAACCTGAAGTTCAAAAGGACTGAGGTATATTGATCCTTGTAATCTGCTCTGGCGGAACAAAAAAACATTTTTAAACCCGGTGACCTTATTCCAAACAGAACTGTGGTGAAACTACTAACTAACTTCCCTTCATCACCCATATGCCCCCCATAATGCACTGCAGTCTGCCTCTCCGCCCTCCCGGTATCTGCAGCTCAAGGCCAACCACTCGGACTTATATGTCTCCTATCTATCTACAACAAAAAGGCCAGGAACACTCAAGAGCCAGGTCACCCTCTACCCACCACCCCCCCTCTCTTTTCTCCTACTAGCACTCATCTGATGTTCATGCTGTCCATCTCCACCTCAATCCATCTACCACCGGTACCTAGTAGCTAGACATCAAGCACTGTGTGTCCGCCCACTAGTGCTGACATCAACCCCCGGCAAACATAGCTGATATGTTCATGGTCCCTGCTGCTGCTCCCATATCAATGTACTTGCTGGACCACCATCCACATTAAGAGACTTTGCGTCAGTGTGTGGAACCTTCCCTATTCCTGTTTTGACTAGAAGAGGCCAAACAAGATCTACTCAACTCACTGTGCAAACTTTTACAATTTTATGTTTCCCCCATCACCCGAAATCGATTTCAAGCCCTGTTATTAATACTTGAACTACTACTTAGCATTACTAAATGGTATAATATTTTGCGAATATTTTGTGATTTTGCACTACTCTCAGTAGTGCACGTGCCCCTATATCATCTGTAATTAGATTAAAGTTTAGGGTGAATGTTTCCAATCAAACAAAGCTGTATTGTATGGATAATTGTAAAAACCCTGTGAAATGTAATCGCGTATAATTGTGTATAAGAGTATAATGAACCTTGAACATGTGCAAGTCTTACTAAGGCATGCCTTTGAACATTTTTATCAATAGACTTCTCATTTAAAACTGTACTGACCAGCTGGAGCATACACGCAGCTGCGAGGATGCTGACGACTCTACTGGGCTTGATCAGCACATCATCACGGTACAGTGAACCAAATACCACCTGGAGAGCTACAAAAAGACATGCATAGATCAATTGGTACTCCCAGATTTGAAAAAAAAAAAAAGAAGCTACAACCAACCAAATCTATTCCTATTGCAGAGTTGACTGAGGTCCTCACCTTCAGTGTCAATGTTCTGGTCTGGGATCTCTAACTCAATGACCATCATGTTAGACTCCTTCCAGGAACCACTGAACATGCTGGAGAAATATCCAGACTGCACAATTGTCGAAAGAGAAGGAAAAGCAAAATAATACAGTGACAATGAGGAAGAGAGTGAAAAATTGCATTAATTACAGTATAAGATCAACATGCATGCATGTGTGTGTATGTGTGTGTGTGTGTATATTCACCTGACACAAATACACTTTATGGAGGTTCCATGCTTGCCCCAAGGCACAGATGCGAATATCACTGTTTTCCCCATTCAGGAATAAGGTTTGATAGATGTACTTAGATGTACTTTTCAATTTCTTTCTGTAAAAGTTGAAAATTTTTAAATCGCAAAGTTTAATATTGGATCAAGGCAAGGTTTATGTATGATTTGTGCATTTCATTGACATCATACAGTACCTTCGTGGCTTATCTAGCAAGGCATCATCTTCCTCTTGTTCGCTGTCACAGTCGCAGTGGGCATTTCTTTTCCTCTTCTTACAGTCACATCCATGCTTTCGACCGCTGCACACACCCTCAACAGCCTCCTCTGGCCCTTGAGGTGATGACTGAAATCTACTGCCCAGATTTCCCATCACGAGCCTTTCAAAGAGACACAACAAGTAGTCAGATAAATATTGCCACAGCGTCACACGTTTGAATGCCCTCAAAAGAGGGGGGCGGTGCACTTCCGGGCCCAGGCACTTGTCATCATTCACAACATCGTTCACATCATCGACTTCTGGCCCCCGTACCCGTCTCTGCCTCTAAGAGCATCCAGAATGATGCAGCCTCTCTGGTTTTCAATGTCACCCCCTTTCCAGGCCCTCGCCACTGGTTTCCCATCTCTACTTGCATCGAATTTAAGACAGATGATTGCCTGCAGGGCTGTACATGGAACTGCACCTCCATATGTGCAACTAATGACCAGGATCCCAACTCCAGCTTATACACTATTAGGGTAAAGTTACCCGATAAAGATCTTCAACCCCCTGAACCTGTCCCTTCGCCTGGCTTTGTCTCAGGTTGTGACTCCGACGGTGTTATTTGGGGGACCGCCCATTGTGCCGACGACCCATTATTCCGAAACCCCAATAGTCCGAAAATGTCGGGTTTAGTCCGAAAAACGTCGGGTTACAGATGGTTAAGTTTAGGTATAAGGTTAGAATGGTTACGTTTAAATATAAGCTCAGAGATGGTTAAGTTTAGGTATAAGGTTAGAGATGGTTAGGGTTAGGGTGTCGTCCATGTCCAATGGGACATTTTTGGGCCGTCGGAACAATGGCATGCCGCCGTTTGTTGTTGTTGGTAACCGTGTCAGTGGAGCGCAGTTGGCTGGACTACTCCTGACAAATGTACTTAGTGTTGGTGTAAGTACACTTGACTCTGATAGTCTGATAGTTGAGTCTAGAAAATCACCAGGTGCGAGTGACACAGTTAAACAGCAGGGCAACGGCAACTTCATCTGGTTCACATTTAAACGGACGCTACGGTAGCCGTTTGGGACAAAAAGCATAACCACCCGGTGCGCCTTGTAATAATTGCTCGAGGGTATTTAAATACATATTAAAGGCGATCTCTGTAGGAAGCCCTCGTAGCCGGGTATGTTTACCCCTGAAACAAGTTACCTTCAACGGCGTTGGGGAGATGTCAGCGTGTGTTTATCCCGGGCCGGTCGGTGTTCGTTAACCCCGTAAACAAGCTTTGCGGTCCGTGTCTGGGTCGGTCAGTCTGCCGCGGAGTGGGCGCTTAGCTTAGCCGCTCTCAAACACAAAGAAGTCGGGGAGGGAACCATAACACCCGACCGGCAGCCCGCTTGGTGCTGGTTCCGATCTAATGCGTGGACGGCATGTTATCTTCGGGGAGCGGGTGGGGGTCGGTTCTCTATCCCGATTCCATTTCTCCCCACACACACACACACACACACACACTCACACACACACACACACACATACACACACACGCAGGCTCCTTAAGGGGTTGGACTGATAGCGTCTGTGCCAACGTGTGAGCACATGTCTAGAATTGTGCGGCTCCAATAAAGCAATGT
>OMKR01064201.1:10778-29485 GCA_900302355.1 Cyttopsis rosea
ACACACACCCCCCCACACACACACTCACCCACACTCCAGCTGGGCTGCAGCATCAACACGACCCTCGGACCCAGATCTGAACCTCCCCCCACCCCTTTTCTCTCCTCCATGCCAGCGTCATGGTGCAACAGCTGGATACGACCCGTGGATTTAATTTTCAATTTCCTGGTCGGAGGACCGTGGAGAAGGAAGTGCTCATTACCCCCAGAATCCACCTTCCTGCCCTTTTTTAGCTCCACTTAAGGAACAAAACTCTGTTCTTTTATTTTTTCCCAGACTTTGCAGACATAAAAAAACACACATAATGAGGGAGAGAGAGAACAGGGGTGACGGCGTGCTAAAGCATGTCCCTGCATACAAATACCTTTCCATACTGCCGCTGTCAAAGCTAAACCACAAATCTGCAAAAAATACACTTTAGACTCAAAAAAGTGTACATACAAATGATTTATCATACGAATCAGTGCTCCATGGACCATGAAAATTGATATTGAATAAGGGCAAAGAAAATGGCAAAAAAGGAAGTTAAATTTTTTTATTGATGCCATCGCAGCAGAATATTGGAGACTTCCTGGTAAATGGTCTTTCCTGGCTCGGGCCTATTATTTTTATATTTCATTTTTTCATATTATATTTGTATTTATATGTTATTATATATTTATATGTATACTGTATGTGTGTGTGTGTATATATATATGTGTGTGTGTGTGTGTTGGCTTAACTTCAGCATCTGTTTCTACTTTTTTTTTTTAACTTGGCTTTATTTATAGCATTTTTTTTTTACAAAATGCAATGCAAACCAATTTTTTTGGGGGGATGAAACACATTCAGATTACATCTCACAATGTTCTGATACAAGGCTTTCACGTCCAAATGCAATGTGAATTCCACCCTGTACATTATGGTACTCTGTAAAGTTCCTCCTGGAATTATAAAAACAACCCTATACCCCATATACTGTAAGTGGCTGATTTGATCATAATTTACCTTTTAGTATAGGGTTTAGATTAAATCTGGTGCGCTTTAAATGCACGACAGGGAGACTGATAAGATGGTCCGACTTGGGGCTGTCGACTCCCTTATCTTCCCTTGACTGCTTTTTGTTTAGATGGGAAAAGATTTGAACAAACATTCTGTGTTTGTGTGAAGGAAAAGAGAGAGAAAAGGTAATCGCACCTATCAGATTATCTGGGGGCATTTTAACTAAAATGCTGAGGGGGGGAGGGATTCATCCAGCATGAGGAGGAGAGAGGTTGACCCCGCGACCTCTGGAGCAGATCCTATTTCAAAGACACATGCTTGTTTTTTTTGTTTTAAGGTGCCGTTCATGCCAAGCTGTTAAACCCCTGCCCTCTGACTCCTGGCTGAACTTGACAGCACCTTCATCCGCGTCAGGATGAATTAGTCGCTGGTGAAAACAAGCCGCTTGGATGAAATATTCGTCCCGTCAAACAGAGTTACAAGTTAATTGGAAATCTGCGTAACACAAATAACAAAAAACATCCTTCTTTAACTTGAGAGAATGCGGTTACATGCTCACAAAATTGTACTTGAGAGATAATTATGAAGTTAGGATAATAATATATCGGTGGAACATAGAGACGGATAGACTCTTTCTGGGCACCCGAGGACCAGTCCCCATTTCGAAATTGCCTAATTCGCCAGAATCAATAAGTCGATAACATAACGACAAGATGGATGTTTCTCAATCAGCCTCTTTGACCCTTGACATGTGTTGTCAATTTTCTGAAAACTTAATGTGCTGTGGGGGACTTTTGGGTAGACTCAGCAAAATTGTACCTAAAGATAACTCCTGCCTTAACAAACCAAGAGTGGTACAGGACATTTAGGATGGTAGCTTCCTTGAACCCATGGGGAAATTCGGGCCACAGTGTACAATGTTTGACCGCAGTAATAATGGAAATAAAGGCAATAACCAGTCAGTACAGAGCACACCGAACATGTGATAATGGATGCATTCAACAGTACAACAGTTACTGTACACGTTTTGGGAAAATTCAGGTCTTAAATTAAATTTCACAGAGATACAACTATGGGGACTCTAGCTATAACTTTTATGCTTGAATCGAGTCAGAAAGGATTTGGTTGCTGACTTAATGTACCCAGGTCTTTTCCAGCTATGGTTCTGATTGTCCTCAATGTGTGTCTGTGCAACAGTAGCACGACCACACTGACAAATAATACAGAAGGTTTTCAACAGAGGATTCTTTAAACAAAGTTATTAGTGCGACTCACAAATCCTGTGGGACTCTACTCAAGTGCTACAGTAAGCAGCCTCCTTGGTGCTCAAATCACCTCCCAGTGACCTTGTTATTATACTATGTGTGGCATCCGTTTTAAAGGTTCAACCACAAACCATAGGCTACCAAAAGTAGACAAGTGTTGAATTATTTATGAAAGCAAATTATGCATGGAGCAGTTTTGGAGCGGTGAAAAATGCATTGAGTGCAAAGACTCCAAGATTTCCATCCACTCACATACTCCAATTCGTATTATCTCTGATGATTAATACAGACTAAAATCCATAAGGGATCAGTGGAAGGTATCAAAAACAGCATTGGAATCGGTTCCATACCAATGATGCAGATGAGATCGACTGCTTTACTCGAAACTCTACAGCTTTCTGCACTGACATTTATCTGAAATCGCTCTAAAATGCAGTCGGTCAGCTTCAGTGGACCTTCAGGGAAGTTTTCCAGCAGGTCTTGTTTATGTTGTGTTGTGTTTTTGCTGTGAGAGATCTAATCCAGCACCTGGCCCGTCCCGATCAGCGCTGATCCCCCCGGCTCGAGGCTCAGAGACAGGAAGTTCCCGCTTCCTGGCAGGAAGTGGCTCCTGAGAGCCACTCAGTGAGGACAATATAGCCTCCTCCACCTGCACTAGGACTTCACTTCCCTACTCTCCCTCTCTCATTTTCTCCTTCTCTCCATCTCTCTCCATAATTTTCTTTTCTACTAATCCTGTATCACTGCTTTCCATCTTTCCCACACTTCACTCTCTCTCTCTTCCTCTCTTTCCCTGGGAAAGCAGTGCCCAGACAGCCTAGTTCCTCAGTAGGGGTCGTAGAAGGCATGTTATTGGTTTGTGTTTGTGTGTACATATGTTTGTGTATACTTGCTTGTGCGTGTGTATACCTGTCTCTGCATGTGTATATATCTGCACGTGTGTGTGTGTGTAGAAGTGTGGCAGGGCCGTGATGAGAGGCAGAACCTACTGCAGCGCTGCGACTTGCAGCTGGTGAGAGAGGAGAAGAGACAGGAAGTGGAGGAGGAAGTCCGAGTCCAGGTGAGACCGAGTGGGGTGGACGCACGCACGCACGCACATGCATCATTCACACACACCAAGACCTCATTTACACCTGGCATTAACATGGGTCTTTGGTGATCCGATGGCTATCAGATAGCTCTAATGCCAGGTGTAAACGCACCCAATGCGGATTGAGATCCGATAGCTCAGACCACATTCGGAGGTGGTCTGGCTCGCATATATCTGGATTCATTTGGCAGTGTAAATTAATTTTGGCCACATTGAGGACCGCCTACTCAGCTGATGTGCTCCGCGTATGCGGAAGTGTGGACTCATTTGCGCGCTCTGGTCGGCAAATTCCCTCATTCTCACCGTTACAGAAGTGCAGGATTTATTATTTACAAGTAAAGTATTTACACAAAACATCGAGTTTTTACTAAATTAAGTCCTATAGCAATGGGGAGATGCACAGGACACCCGGCTCGGGACACAGGGCTTTCGTTTCATTCATTCCATTCCGCACTGATCGGGACAGTCCCTTAACTTAGCTGTGTTTAAAAATGTTGTTTCATACAAGTAGGAAACTAACAAAAATAAATACATCTAAAATAAAAACACACTGTTTTATTGGTTTTGGCTGGAGACACGGGAACCGAAACGCGCAGTGGACCGTAGATGCTCCTTCTCTGCAGATTGCTGGAGAAAAAGCTCCACTCCAAATCTGAGTTATGTTCACATTTTTAATTTTCCATACAAGTAAGAAAATCAAGAAACTAAATATATGTGTTCAGCCTGAACCCTTCGCTGCGTACAGTACACATGGCACCAACATCTCAGTCTGTATTGTTTTGATTCTGCCCAGCGCACCAAGGTCTTCGCTTTTCGTCTTTGCAAACTGAAATGATGTACGTGTTTTATTTGCTTATAGAGCGGGGAAGTGAGATCCGATCTCTCGAGATGCATGTGGAGACGCATTCTAATGCCAAGTGTAAACAGCCGCAGATATTTTGCCCACTTGAGATTGGATCACCTAGGACGCATTTTAATGCCAAGTGTAAACGGGGCCTAAGAGAGATTAACAGAAACACACAGACACACACATGCTTATAGACACGTCCATGCATTCACATATAAGCTCTTGCAAAAGGCAGTTCACAGACACACTCCTATGTATACACACATGCACACACACAATTACATGCACATATACACACATACACTAATACATGCACAAACACAAGTGCCTTGTCACGCATGCACAAACAGGAATGCAGATTATGTTATTAACTCGAGGGTACACATTTGCAGATGCACACTCACACCCATGACTTAAACACACACAGATGTAGAGGCATTTATCCTAAAAAGTAAAATGTGATTTGAAAAAACTCTCTGTGATGTTCACCAGCACAGCGGCCATAACAGAGAGCAGTCCTTTGAATGCAGCCTCATCTATTAACGATTTAACTGCAGGACAAATGGTTGCTGCCTAGGTCTTCAGCATTTTAAAAACCTCCCTCACCAACATTAAAACTGCACTTGATTGCTGTCAGAGCAAAGGAAGTTTGGAAAATAGTTGTGTGTTTGGTCGGGTTTTTTATGGTTCTCCAGAATTGGTTTACTTAGAAATGTTAGCCTGAGCAAGGCTCCTGAATCTAATTGCCCAGTCAACAGTTCATTTTAGTTCACATCTTCCAGTCCTTGTTCAGAGGACATCTCTAACTTAAACGAACCGTAACCCGGGTCAGGTGTGTGTGTGTGTATATGTGTGTTTGAAATGCAGCATCTGTGAATGTTTTGTGCTGATGAGCTGAAGGTTGTGTGTTTAATCTCTTCCTCCGAGGTGGATGAGCTCATGCGACAGGAGCTGAAGAACCTCAGACTGGCTGTGGACCGCAACAGAGCAGACAAGAAGAAAAAACCCAAAGGCAACAAGAAGGTGAACTCAGTCAGTGTGGCTTTGTTTTGTCGACTTTCTAGCCATTTCTCTCTCTTCCATTCTGTTTGGTAATTTATTCTTCTAAATGAACTTTAAAGCGTTAATCCATGGAAAAAAGAAAACCCCATATTTGATACTTAATTTAACTGGCGCTTTTTACGAAACAGCCATGTATTTGCGTTCAGTATGTGCTGCTTCCATCGTTGGGTGGTTCCTTCCAAGATCTCGTTATGATCAGTAAACTGTCAATATGGATGAATGCTCATTAGGATAGAAGAAGAAATAAACAAATTCGGATCGGAAGAAGAAAAACTTTCGAGAAAAGAATGTTGCTGATTCTATTGGAATTCTGGGACTTGGTGTCATCCACAGACGATCTCATGAATTGCCACTTTAAAGCTAAATTGTGGGAACGTTGGGTTTAGCAATCGCGAAGGAATTTAAAATAGCATGACTTGAAATTTACGAAAAATTCAACATCCCTGTCCCCTGCAGTACTTTCCTGTCTCTTATTACCTTGTCCATCAAATAGATATGGGGGGGAAATCCTGGAGTCATTGGGGGGGTAGGCAGACTGGACTTTGTCAACCGGGTTTAAAAAGGCAGAAAATCAACCAAAACTGCCTGACTGTTGACGTCTGTTGAAGAAAGACAGCGTCATCACATATTCTTAGCATTACACTATATGTTTCCGTACAATCCTACATGGAAAAACATCGCCCTTTCTGCTTTAATTGATGACTATCTTGAATTGTCCTTGTGTCTATGGAATATCCTCCGCCCATCTGGTTCTCTTTTCAAATTTAAAACAAACGCTATCAATTAGTCCAAACACTGTTTGACCCGGTGCGCCCAGGGGAGGATCTGAAGTCGTTTGGACGGATGGAGGTGAAGAGGGGTGAGGTTAATCAAGCTCACATGTCCCACTGGGCCTCCATCATCACAAGGAAAAAGGGCTTGTGACATCTACAGTTGGTATCAGAGTGTCCATCAGCAGCAGCCTGGCCAGGCTATTTAACAGGCCTGCAGTCTCTAAACCAGTGGTTCTCAACTCTAACCTTGGGTTCCACTCATTTATATTAATTTTTCAGGAAGTATAAAACGTGTTTACACCCGTGGTCCGCTAGAAATGGTCCTGCGACCCAGTTTCAGATCGGAATCCATCACTTGAGGACCACTGCTTTAAAGTAATGGAATTGTCTCAATCTTTAGAGGGTGGACAGGGGAAGGAGTGATGGATAGATTGATGAATCCATCCATCTCTCCTTCCCGTGTCCTCCCTCTGAAGACGGGGGCAGGAGAAGGAAAGATGGATGGATTGATTGATAAATCCCAGACAGACTACCTTGAGGTTGATTTTGTGGCTAAAAGTAGATATATATTTCTGGAATGTACAATGTACTGTCACCAGTATCGTATGTTGACAAGCAATAGGAAAGCAGAAAGGTCGCCTTACACCGAAAAAATATACGCCTGTTCAATGGCCAGACTTGTTAATAGACCACTTTCCACATTGTGTTTTGACAGATTCTCCATGTCCGACAGAATTGCTCTTGTCTTTCACATCGCTTCCTGAAAGCTGCTTTTACACCCAGCCTTATGCAACAGTGTTCCCTTCTCCACTTTATGGGTATATTAGTAGACTCCCCCCACCGCTCTCTTTCTGTCCAGCCGTCCGCTCTGTAAATATTTTCCCCCGCCTGGACACAATTTTCCTCACCATAACTTGTGATTAGTCATCCAAAAGTAACAACACGCCCAAGTTTGGGGTATTTCTGAGGTCGGCGCAGAGGGAAGTTCAGCACGCCAAGGCATGCCTAGAGGGGGACAGTGCTCCTCTATCCCTGAGCGATGACTCAGTTCTGCCGTGTTGATGCCATGTGCTCTGTGTGTTTGTCAGCATCTGTGGGGTGTTCCCTGTCCACCCAAAGAGTGAAAGGGTCTGTCTGTCTATTGTATGCATCCATTGGTCTTTATTGCTATTGTGTCTATATGTCTCTATTTTCTCTCATTTTTATCTATACAAGCATACAAGCATTACATATGTATATCTATCTGTCTATCTATCAACCTAGTTGTCTGTCTATCTGTCTTTCTGTATCATATGTCTATCTGTTTGTATATCTATCTGTGTCCATCTGTCTTTTTATATCTATATAAATATGCAAGCATTACTTATGTCTATCGATCTGTCTGTATATCTATTGTATCAATCTGTGTCTTTATTTATATTCCGGTAAACATATAAGCATAGACAGATATTATTTATGCTATCGGTCTATATTGTATATAGGAAGTACCTCTGCTTGGAGCTGCAGATCTCCTGTCCTTTCTGCTCAGGACTCTGGGTTTATCCTCCTCCTCATATTGTGCATTAACATATTGTGCATAGTTGATTCAAAAACTATGAGTCAAACCCATCACAGTGAGCATACGCTGAAGCCACTCTTCGGTAATGGATTTGGCAGCTGCCGGCAGTCGCCTCCGGTTCGTTGCGGTTACGATCTCGTGTTACTGTGTATTCACCTCATATTTCTCTCATCTTTCGTTTCTCAGTGGCAGACCCGTTGACAGGCTGTGTTTATTTTGAAGCCATAGCTCTGTTATGTTTGGCAGCGATAAAGGGACATTCCTGTAAAAACGCTGTCAGATAACCCTTGTGTGATACACAGTACGCTGTGTTTACTTGATGCACCGGAGGTCATGAGGTGTGTGTGTGTGTGTGTGTGTGTGTGTGAGTACAAAAATGGATAACGATAGATGGATAGATAGATACTATAGATACAATACATAGATGGATAGATATAATAGATACAATACATAGATGGATATGTATTTTATCTATTGTATCTATACAATGGAGAGATACAATAGATAGATGAGATGCGATAGATAGATACAATAAATAGAGATAGATTGTTATCCTTTATTCATCCCCGGAGGGAAATTGCAGTGTCAGTAACAGTAACATAAAATAATAATAATAATAATAATAATAATAATAATATAATTATATATATGAATATATATAAAAATAATATATATGAAAAATGTGAAAATATACAATAACGGTTGTCTCTACACAATGAAATATGACAATATACTACACTAAACCTAATAATAAACAATAAAATATATAACTTAAAAAACAAAATATAGACAGACAACCAGATAGATAGATAGATAGATAGATAGATAGATAAAGAGATGGATAGATAAATAGACATAAGTCATGCTTGTATGTTTATATAGATTAAAATTACAAGAAGAAAAAAATCTCTAACTCTACTAGTGCTACTTGTTCCGAGAGAATTAATTTAGCTGGCTGTGACTGTGATATACAGTGGTTTGATACTAGTACTACCGACTGTACGTATTGGAAGTCACAAAAGTTTTGGACAAAAGTGTCTGCTAAATTGCGTAATGTAGATAGATACTGAAAGAAAGAAAGATGGATCCAGTTTTCTTGGTGAGTGTCCAGCTGTTGAGAAGTGTGTCACTATGAGAAGAATCCTCACTTGGACACTTCTTGGAATCTCTGTAATGTTTAGCCAGTGCCAATAGTGTGTGTGTGTGTGTGTGTGTGTGTGTGTGTATGTGGTCAAAGAACGGTTGCACGCCCACATCTGTCTAACTTCAGTTTGAATGCATGCTGTGCGACGGATTCAAACTGTTCTTAACTCCATATTTTGATGTGTGCTCCCCCTTTATCACTTTTTGACATGTAGAAAATGAAAAGCAAGAAGAACACCATGAAGAAGAAGAAGAAGAAAGCGAAGGACCTGACCGCTGACAGGTCTGTGATGAAGATTTTCATTGTGTGAGCTGGGTGATTTTTACACTGTTTCTCCTCCACATGCTGCTGTCTGTCTAACACCACCCAATCACTCTCCATTGTGTTAGCCTTAGTCTGTCTCTCATTGGTTCTTTCTTTCCTTTTTATACAGTACACTACATGGCAAAAGGTGTGTGGACACTTGAACACCACACCCATTTGCTCCCATTCAGACACAAGATCAGCATCAGTGATGTCAGGCACTGATATGTTGGGCCGATGGGGCCAGTGAACCATTTGTTGCCACTAAGTTGGAAACGCAGAATTCTCTAGAATGTCATTGTATGCTGTAGCATTAAGATTTCCTTTCACTGGAATTAAGGGGCATAGCCCAAACCATGAACAACAGACCTAGACCATTATTCCTCCACCACCAAACTTTCCAGTTGGTAGCATTCTTCTGACATTCGCCAAACCTAGATTCCTCCGTCTAATTGCGGCGTGCTTTACACCACTCCAGCCGATGCTTGGCATTGCTCATGGTGATCTTGTGTGCAGCTGCTCGGCCATAGAAACCCAGTTCATGAAGCTCACGACTAATGAGACATTGCTTGCCTGGACGTTGCTTCCAGGCAGTTTGGAACTCGGTAGTGAGCATTGCAACCGAGGACAGAAGATGTTTACGCCCAACACGTGTCAGCACTCGGCGGTCCGGTTCTGTGAGCTTGTATGGCATACCGCTTTGTGGTTGCGGTATTGTTGCTCCTAGACATTTCCACTTCACAATAACAGAACTTACGGCAGGTCTAGCGGACAACGAACTGAGGTAGCGTCCTATGACAGTGCCACCTTGAATGTCACTGAGCTCTTTTGTACGACCCATTCTACTGCAAATGTTTGTCTAAGGAGATTGCATGGCTGTATGCTGGACTTTTGGCTATGTAGTGTATCTTCTGTATCGCTTTTCTTGTGTGTCGCTTTATCATTTATTATGTACTCTCTGTGGAATTTTTTAGACTGTTTTTCATTCTTTCTTAAAATGCCTTGATCCACTTTTTAAAGTTTTAAGTATCTTATTTCAGAAGTTGGATGAAAATTTCTCTGAGACAGCATTTGTGTTTGGTGCTAGGTACAATAAGCTAGATCCAACTAAATTGAAACTTTAAATATTTCTAGTGGGGGAAGCAAAACTTGCAATTTACAAGAGCAGGAAAGCTAGAATACAGAATGATATAAATCAAGTGGTTGCTTGCCCCGTTGTTTGTTGCTCTGGTGAGAGCCAGGGTAGGGCTGATTTGGTGGGTGTGGTGCTACAAGAACATCATTTGCTCTGTTTTTGCTCACTGTGTTTGGTTGATTCCTTGGTGTGGTGTTATATATGGGTGTTTTTTCTTGTGTGGTTTATAATGTTTTTATTTTTTACTTTTAATTTTTAATTTGTATTAGTATTATGATTACTATATCATTATTACGAACATGTATTTATTTATTTATTGCTTAGTTCATTGAATTGTCTTGCGTTTTTTGTGCTTGTGCCACTGGAATCAGTAGATACCACGTCTTAAATAAGTGTTTTTAAAAACTCCCCCTCTCTCTCTCTGTCTCTCTGTCTCTTTTCTCTTTCAGGTCCATTGAATCGTTATATGAAGAGTTGATTCTTCAAGGATTGCTGATCCGACCAATGAACATTAAGCTCTCTGATTACATAGGTACCACCACATGCACACACAGAACAAGCATACACAATTAGCCTCGTTTGTAAAGAAATGCACAGAATTTTGGAGAATTTGAGGTAAATATTCAGAATGTCTTGTTACTATGTAAGCATTGTAAACATTGTAAGGAGAGCTTCTTTTTTTTTCGTATCATAGCCGTTATATTTGGTACCGAGCTACAAGCCTGCAGCCATTTTCTGAGAGCTGAAATCTGAAATGTTTAACTTGCATTTCATAACACTTAACACCTTGTGTATCTTTATGACGGCACTATCTGCCTGTGGAAAAATGTGTCATACTCTGAGACTTGAACCACGTCAGTGAACACTCACACCCATACACACAAACACAATACTTACTGTTATGCAATCCTTAACACAGCCCTGTGTGTGTGTGTGTGTGTGTGTGTCTGTGTGTGTGTGTGTGGCTATGGCTATGCACGTGTCAACGTGTCTACATCCACAACACAGTATCAAACAACAGCACAAGAAGTTTGAAAACAATCAATACTTTAATAAAAAAAAATGTAATATAGAACAAAAGTGTACATTTATACACACAGGATTTGCATAAATTCTGAAATTGACAAAGAATAAAAGTAGGATCGAGAACTGTAAATAGATAGAATAAAAGTATGTAATCCTAAAATACAAAAGTCTTGGCTGTAAACCAAACGCCGCTCTCTTAAGATCTTTTTTACCTTGTCTTCTTCTGATGAATGTATTTTCTAATGTCTTACGAGAGCTTTCATCCCAACCTTGCAGGCAGATATTGATTTGGGACATAAATTAGCTGACGCTGTATACACTTGAGATGTGTTTACTCCTCAGAAAAAGTATTTCTTTTAACTGTCGGCCCTGATTTACCGCACTGCACCTCGATGCCTGGAACCAGTCCAAAATTACACACTAGATCAATGTCTCTCTTTGGGTCATTAGCCCAAAGCTCTGTAAGTGTGATTTATACTGAGGACTCTATAAGGGATCTGGCTCGTCTTGAGTCTAATGATGACAGTTATTAATCAGGACATAAAGAGCTTTCTTTTTACCTTCATTAAGCCATGTCTACTCTTTGCTAACATATTTTACACCGTCCAAGCAGTGAGAGGTTAAGCTTCAGGTTCAAAGGCACGTGGGCAGGCGTTGTTTAGAGGGAAGGGTGGAGTGTGTCCCGTCTTGCTTTTGTCTCTGACGAGTTTCAAACTCAACATCATTACTCATGAAGTTGTAGATTCTCCACCATTAGGAGGCTGTTCATTATTGTTGAAAATTATATATTACAGCTTTTTTGTTATACAAGACCGCCACCAATCCCCCTCTTTGGAGCACGATCTAACCATGTTTTGATCTATAGACAACTAATCACTAATTACTTCTCCAGGACGGGGAGGATCACCATGAGTGAGACAAATAAACATAGAAACAAACAAACAACAACATGTACAGTTGTGGTCAAAAGTTTACATACACTTATAAAGAACATGTATGTCTTGAGTCTTGAGTTTCCAGTAATTTCTACAACTCTTATTTTCTGTGATAGAATGATTGGAGCACATACTTCTTTGTCACAAAAAAGATTCATGAAGTTCTCACTTCACTTCACAATTCACTCAGATTTCACTTATCATGGGAGGAGAGGAAGAAGGCCCCAGACCCTAGACGGGACCTGTCTTTGTCTCCATGTATCTTTCTCTCCATGCCTAATATCTCTCTCTCTCTCTCTCCATCCCTCTCTCTCTCCATCCCTCTCTCTCTCACTCCTCCAGGTGAGTTCAGCTACCTGGGCACCACCCTGCGGCAGGCACACATCGAGCCCATGCCCTCGCTGTCAGATGTCAGGCAGCTCATCGCCCTCTACGGCGTCCTGCCTCTTGGTAGGTGACGCCCTGTACGTCTGTCTGTCCATCTGTCTGTCTTCCTGCTTGTCTGAACAAGCAGTTTGTAACCCTGATAAACAAAGTGAACCACTTCAGTCAGAACATTCAGGAGGAGCCTGAGGAAGGAATGGCATGTGGAATGCCTTGTTCGCTCCGTCTTATTGGTGTTTCATATACAGCTGGATAGCAACTGGTGTGTGATGGCTCCCTCAAAGGAAAAATCTGGTATTTTTTTATTTAAACCTTATTTTTCAATCATACAGAGTCGAGCCGAGTGATTGGGATCAGAGCTGGGGTATACGTGGTCACTATTGCCCCATTGTACTACGTATTGCAAAATAAAATAAGGCTCAGTTTAAGATATACTGTTTGAACTAAAAAATGTATTATTTTGAGTTATTTTGTGATTGTTACGACCAAAAAAGCTTGATTTTGCAGCGGCTTTTCTCAAAACTAGCGATGCAATTTGCGAACATGTCAAAGAAAAAAAAGTGTGTTTTGTATTAACTACAACCAATAAAGAAAGTGTCATATGTAATTACTTTATATGATAATAAGCATTCTGCATATGGCAGAATGTTGATATGTGTTGACTGTTGATATGGCCATTTAATGCAGAAAAGTCACAGGAAAATCACAATTTCCTGGAGGGACTGTATTATCTCACCCCCTGTGAATCAGAGTTGAAGTTGATTCACTTTTACTCATATTTACTCTCTAAATTTAATATAAATTTAAAATAAATTCACACACTATAAGCACAGCATTAATTTTCCCGCGAACACATTCTAGATTTCTCATTGAAAGAGAGAGACGATGTTCCAGCAAGTGTGTCTCCACCCGTGGGTTTAAATGCAGAGATGGTCCGAGGGGAGCCTGGAACTAAGAACTCGCTCTGTGTGAGGGTCAAAGTGGGACGGGGGGCACAGAACGTCTGCTCAGACAACAAACAGGAAACCTTAGAGTGCATGTGGCATTAATATTTCAACCGCAATCTGCGAGATGCATCAGCGGCGTGTGAGGTATGCGTGGTGGACACTAGTGGCCTTTTAAACTTTGTTTGACTCCACTGGTGCATCACTCCACAATGTGTCTTTCACCACCGAATGTCGGCATCTCTGGACAAAGGGTCGATGGATCTTCATGGCAAGCACCAAGAGCAGTGTTGATGTATTTGATAATAACAAAATAAATGATGCAAAATGCAAATGAATGTGAACATACTTTTTTGGGGGGGGTGGTTTAAAGATAAATAAAATTTAATCCTCTAGAAATAGTTTTTCACGGTTTCTATTAGGGCTCGGTGATATCGGCAAAATCATAATGTTGCGATGTTTTTGAATACCTTGATATTAAAAATTTGTCAATTATTTTGGAGATGGCTTTTGCTGCGTTCATAACATATTTACACACAAGAAATATTTGAGAAACAATCATTACTGATGGGTGAGTGTTATTAGGACCAAGCAGGTAGAGGCATCAAACATAGGACAGCTAGAACAGTCTTGGAAGTAAAAATAAAGGCATTACTGTAATGCAGCCTTAAAGACAACATTTAACAATTGAATTATCACGGCATTACAATAACCAAAATCCCAGACAATATCCAGTCTCATATCACGATATTGATGTGATAGTGATATATTGCCCAGGCCAGTTTCTAGTGTCTGATGGAGCCGGCAAACTAGAATGAAATCACAAGAGAGAAGATTGGCAATTTCAGTAATAATTACTGTATTCCAAACACTTGTTACTCCATAAATCTGAGGGAGCGGATTACAGCATACAGACCTGATGAGGCAATGTTACTGATTGGTCTGACATATTGACTGGTTGACTAGCTGACTTCTGACTATTTGACTTACTGATTGATTCACTGTTTGACTGACATAGTAGTTGACTGACAGACTGCCTGACTTATTGACAGGTTGACTGGCTGACTCCTGACTATTTGACTGTGACTGTTTGAGTAACTGACTAACTGACTCACTGGTTGACTATTTGACTGATAGACTTGCTGACTAACTGACTATTTAACTGACTGACTGATGGATTGATTATTTGACTCTTTGGATGTGATGAGAGGACGGTGAGTCAGTCAGTCTAACACCTCATGGCTAGAATGATGCACAGTCTGCATGACAATCTCTTGTTTGTGGTGTGGTCTGTTGTTTGTTCTTTGGTCTGTCTTTCCAGCTGTGCATCTGTATCAATTCCAGTTCAAACACTTTGTTTGCCAAATTAATTGCCCTTCTTGGGATCAATAAAGTTGTCTGAATCTGAATCAAACAAACTATTTATCCCCGAATGTACTCTTTTAAATATCTCTCACTTTTAAAGTGGGCCTCTCATGTGAACCCGTACCAGTTGTAAAGACTCAGTAGCTTTTGGCTTTTTAATTTCCAGAATTTTTTTTTTTGTGGGCTTGTGAATAAATACATGTGCTAATTTATGCATTAGGAATTCTGTAGCTCAGCAGGTGTCAAAGTGTAAATGGAAGTTTTTGTGCCAAGTGTTGTCACACCACCTGCTACAGTGTATTATTATCTGCCGGTCCTCTCAGATAATTCACAATAGGATATTGTAGTTGTTTTTTCAAGGCTCTGTTTCTCACCCGGCGCTGGCACCAGTTCAAAGGCTTTATTGGACTCCCGAGGTTTAATCAGTGCACGGTGTAGGGAAGAGGGTATTATCTCGTATTCATAACGTGCTGGTAATAGCCCTAATGGAAGAGACTTTGTGCTTTGGCACAAAGACTTCCTGAAGTGCCTGGGTTAACTTCCACCTCGGCTTTCCCATGTTGTTCATGACCTCCTCTGTATTGACGGACGATGAACAGAAAGAAAAAGTGGCAAGAATTGTATTTTTCTTATTACTTTCTCATTACTGTCCACAGTATGTATCAAATTTATTTATTTTTGTTTTTGGATCGTTTAATCTACTTTTTTAATCTAAACTACACCATTTTGACATTACACTACAACACTGCCCCTTGCTGGCTGTATTTTGTTAAAGCACAAGAAAATAATGGAAATAGTTGGCTTTGTGTTGCTTTTTCATATGAAAATCATGAGATGTGGTCAACTTTGATACTCCCAGATTGTGTTTACTTGCCACTGTTACTACCGTCTCCTAATTCTCTGTTGCCGTGGTGATATAACGGACTCATGGCGAGCCTTGGCAACCAATGAAGCTTCTTCTGATTTTTGATGGATGTGATTTTAATGGGAATGTTGGCCAACACAACATCCTCTCTGAACTGTAACACCGTTCTCCCTTCCGATGGAAAAGCCACCTCCGCCAGCTATTGTGCAAGCATTGGAGCTTGAGGAGGGGACTGCCCCTCTCCCCCCAGGGACCAGAGGCATTTCCTGGGGACAGGACTCCATCTGCTCCTGGCTCTTGCTCTGGCTCTGAAGGGGTCCGAATGGGCCCTAAAGCTTTGTTCCCTGGCATGACATGGTCTTCCAATGTCTCCTTCATAATCACAGTTACAATAAAGAGAGCTCACAATGCTTCCAGCATGGCCCGGTGATATCTAGCTATTTTTTCAGAACAACGGAAGTTACCATGCCATCTTGTTTCAAAAGTTTGGACTTTTTTTTGAGAATCAAAGGTCTTGGTGGTTGATTATCACATCTATTATCATTGATTGTTTGGGCCGGCTGACTATGTTCTCTACTGCCACTTGCCTTTCCTCTGTATCAATAAAGAACAATTGGAAATAACTGTGATAAAGTTGGAGTTTAACTATGTGATGTGGGACTGTGTTGTCCAGTGTGATATTTTGTGTGAGAGATTTTGTTTTTGACTTCCTGCTGTCTCTTTGTCCCCCCTCCCTCAGGCTCCCAGTCGGTCCATGAGCGGGCCCCTGCGGTGAAGTCCCTGCTGCTGGCGGGCCCCGCCGGCGTGGGAAAGAAGATGCTGGTGCATGCTCTCTGTAGCGAGACTGGAGCCAACCTCTTCAACCTCTCCCCTGGCAACCTGGCGGGGAAATACCCCGGGAGGGCGGGGCTCCAGTACCTGCTCCACCTGGTCCTCAAGGTAGGTTCAGAGAGGAAGCGTGATTTATCCATCTCCATCTTTAAGGAAAAAATATTTTATAAATTTGCTTGCTTATACTGTCCTTTTTTCTATTTGAACTTGTCGTCAATCCAAGATTGAATTTATCTACTTTGCTTCCAAACATTAAGAAAGGACCCTAATTTGCTTTTTTGTTGTGCTGTAATATTTAATTAAATAATGGTGAAATTTTGTCATACCATACATCAATTAGTGGTTACATTTAATTAAATGTTGGACATTAAGGATGAAACGATACTGTATTGAATATAGATCCGACTCCAAAACGATATCAGTATTGGAAAAGTGTTATATGTCAATATAGTAGAAATGGATATAACTTCATCATTTTCTAATAGGGAACCTGAAATTGAAACACAATTAATTTGTAAAAGTCACAACAGATTTGCTAAATCCACCAAAAGTTTCTAGAAGTTTCAGTGTTTAACTTTGGACCTTTACATGCACACAAACTCAAAGTAGTGTTATAATGGTTTGGAGGTCTTATTTTATAAATCTAAAGTGACCTTTTAATTGAATTGTCAACACCTCCGTCCAGGAACCAAATGGCGATTAATGTATCAAAAACAGTCCGTATCTATACAATGTTGTTTTGTTGTATATTATGGTATGTTGTTTGTATTGTGACAACAGCCCTCGCCTTCCACTACAATGTGCAACAGCCCAGCATCGCATTTTTCAATCCAAACACAGACACAATGATGTCGCAATATCAGGATCTTTGCAATTCGAATCTCCCGAAACAGTGACTTGCTCTTAATTATACCAAAAGAATGTGTTTTTCAAACTGAAGGGACCCCCTACAATGTTATCACCAACGGTATCACCACCGCATGTTCTGCAGTGGAGACAGTCTATTGGGTGTAAAAGCTGTGCACCCCTCTGTTGAAACGCCAGGATGTTTGTCAGATAGCGATCTGGACAAAACTCCGCTCAAGCGTTCTACACCCTCAGACTCCTTAGCATGTTGTTTGCGTGTGTTTGCGCAGTGGAATGTTGTTGACGTTACATATTTCACTATGAGGCGGTTTGGCAGACAGGGCTTTAATCTAAATCAGGACTAAGATAATGATACTTAAATTAATCCAGAATTTAAAAATGCCTTTCTGAGACATTGCTTCATTTAAGATGAATTAGTTCCAGACTAGGAAATCCTAGACTAAGTAACTGAAGGACTAGTCAGCTCATTCTGTCTGGTCTTGGTGCTGGTCTTAGTCTAGATCAGGGGTGCCCAATACGTCGATCGAGATCGACCGTTCGATCGCAAAGGTAGTGTGGGTAGATCATGGCATTGAAAAAAATGTTTTAGCCTATCATCCATCCTCACTATGGCATTTGCCACTTGATTGACGTACAGGTAAGCCAGTCTAAGATCTCATCAGGGAAATGTGGAGCGGCACTTTCGGACAGTTCACAGAACGTACGACACTGACTTCCCTCCAAAAAGCGAACTGAGAAAGAGAAAGGTGAAGGAACTGAAATCACAGTTATCCGATCAGCAGGCATTTTTTACAAAGGTGACTTCAAAAGCGAAGGCAGCCACGAAGCATCGTTCAGGGTGAGTCACGCCATCATTAAGCACAAGAAGTCCTTCCAACATTTGTCTTCAAAGCTGCAGCGCCATGATTTGGGGAACTTCCAAAACCTCGTGTCAGAGCTGAAGACGCAAAGGAAGGCTTGTGCGCAACTTGACAGTGCGCGTTACACAGAGTAGATTGGGACAATTGTGTCAGAGTTTGACAAACGCTTTCAAGACTTTGCTTTACTTCAGCCAGTCGCTACATTTATGTGCTACCCATTTCGGGAAGATGTTGAGGTTGATTCACTCGCATCAAAAATTGCAACGCTGTTTCACCTGAACTCGTCTGGAGGATGAGATGTTGACACTATAAGCTGACATTCAGCTGAAGGCCAGGGCTCATGGACAGTTCTGGAACTTACTCACAGAGGAAAAGTACCCAAACATGAGGAAATGTGCTACCTTTTTGACTGCATTATTCGGCTCCACTTATTTATGTGAGTCAGCAGTTTTCCCACATGAAGATTATTACG
>OMKR01064202.1:0-16103 GCA_900302355.1 Cyttopsis rosea
GCTTTAGAAATGGCTTTATAACCTTTTCCAGACTGATAGATCTCAATTACTTTCTTTCTCATTTGTTCCTGAATTTCTTTGGATCTCGGCATGATGTCTAGCTTTTGAGGATCTTTTGGTCTACTTCACTTTGTCAGGCAGGTGCTATTTAAGTGATTTCTTGATTGAGAACAGGTGTGGCAGTAATCAGGCCTGGGTGTGGCTAGATAAATTGAACTCAGGTGTGATAAACCACAGTTAAGTTATGTTTTAACAGGGGGGGCAAAGACTTTTTCACACAGGGCCATGTAGGTTTGGATTTTTTTTCTCCCTTAATAATAAAAACCTTCATTTAAAAACTGCATTTTGTGTTTACTTGTGTTGTCTTTGACTAATATTTAAATTAGTTTGATGATCTGAAACATTTAAGTGTGACAAGCATGCAAAAAAAAAAAGAAACCTGGAAGGGGGCAAACACTTTTTCACACCACTGTACATGCTAATACTAACACTAGCTAGTAGTAGTTATAAAACTAAACATACTTGTTCAAAATCAATATTCCGTCTCAGTGTATTCTTTAACTCCTTCTCTCCCCCTCTCTCTCCCAGCGACTCGCCCCCTGGTGGCCAGGCGGTGACAGAGGAGTTCAGGCCGGGGTGGGACTGGGTGCTGGTGGGGTCAGAGGTCATCGTGGCCCGTGTGGACGGTGGGGGGTCGGGATTCAGAGGTCAAAGGTAGAATCAATCGAAATGATCAATAAGAGTTTCCCTGCATGTTTTGAATTTTTCATTATTGGGTTTGTAATTTTTGGGAGAAAATTTGTAAACATGACTTTTTAAACGAATATTAAAATGTTTAAGTAGTCGAAGGTTTATTAAACTGAGCTGACCTGGAAAGTCTCAGCACTTCTTCCCAAACTACTGAGAGGATTATTTAGAGAGAGTAGTTCAAGATTTTTAATTCAAGATTAATAATTAAAGAGAAATAATAAAATGATTATTCACTGAGGAACGGTCGTGATCCTTCAACGTCTCCTTCTCCTAAATTGAGACTCAAAACAAATATTAGGTATAGTATTTACTTATTTTCATAACGTTCATTTACTTAAATTCATTATTAATTAATGTTATTATTATTATTATTATTATTATTATTGTTTTTATTATTTATTTCTTTATTTTAATTGTTGTTTCTCAGGGTTCTGCATCAGATCGATCAGAAGATTGGAACAGTGGATGTCCAGGACCAGATCACTGCACTGGAGTGAGACACACACACAAAATATCTGGTGGCACCTCTGCACACAATTATATTATTATTATTATTACTCACACATAACAGTGTGTAAGTACACACTGTTGTGTGTGAGTAATAATAATAACAATAATAATAGTAATAATAATAATAATAGTGAGTTGATATGGAAATGATTGTGTGTTACAGGTATCTGGTGAAACTGCCATACGTCGACCGAACCCGCGTTGGAGTATATGGAGAGGTACTAGGATACTATTAGGATACTACTAGGATACTAGGATACTACTTTTTTTAATTTTTAGATTATTTTTTTTATATTGTTGGAAAAGGAACCGCTCTAATGTGATTCTACAGAGATATGAGCTTTAGTAGTGAAGCTGAGTATCTACTCACAGTTTGTTAATCCTTAGTAACTAATAAAGTTCTAATCCTGGATCACAGAGCTCCATTCTGAATCAGTTAAATCTCAAAGTAAAACATCTGTAAAACTCAACAGTTAAACTGTTTCAAACCTCTGCCACATGACCCTTCACAGCTTATTGCAAAGGACAAAATGACCAATGTGTTTCAAAATTCAGATGTTTGATCGAGCACATGGTTTGAGGATCATTTACCAAGACAACCACGAAGGAAAGTCAACCCTTCCACCTTGTTCTTGGGAAGAACAACCTCGGCCCTCTCTAAATGCATTCTGGGTAATCCGGCTCAGTCCATTTCACCATGTTTTGGTGATGATGGATCCACCAGGACCTGAGTCTCTTTCTGGGGATTTGTGTTTTCATTCTGTCTGTCCTGTCCTATCCTATTCTGTCCTGAGGCGTCCCTCCTTCCGGGGGTTAATAAACCATTATCTTATCTTATCTTATCTTATCTTATCTTATCTTATCTCCTCTCCTCCTGCAGGGCTACGGAGGCTACGTGGCACTGATGATGCTGAAGTCCACGGAGAAGCTGATCAGATGTTCTGGAGCTCGGGCTCCGGTCGTCGACTGGTCCCTGTACGGTGAGTCCAGGACCAGTCTGGGTCCATTAATATTCACTTCATTATAATAATAATAATAATAATAATAATAATAATATTATTATTATTATTATTATTATTATTATTATTATTATTATTATATACTTATTACATAGGCAGGAAACGTCCTGTTTCCAAAAACAGAAGGAGATGCTCTGCAGGATCCAGATGAAACCTGAAGGTCCAGCCAAACTTGGCACTGTTTGGATGGTTTTGGACAGAACCAGGTGGTTCTCTGGGTGTTTGAGAAGCTGGATCCTGCAAAGCGTCTCTTTGAGGTCGTGGAATTGACAAAACAGGATGTGTCAGGGGTCAGTAGGTTGTAGTGCATTGTGGGAAGAGAAGTAAACCAAACAGTGCAAGAGCAACAATTTGGTGAAAGAACGTTCTGTTTTGACTCCTGGTTCAGAGGACATTCTCCATCACTAAATACCACCTTATTACAGTTCACTACAATGCTACAGTACTAAAGTACTACAATACTATAATACTTCAGTACTAAAGTACTACAATGCCACAATGCTACAGTACTAAAGTACTACAATGCCACAATGCTACAGTACTAAAGTACTACAATGCTACAGTACTAAAGTACTACAATGATACAATGCTACAGTACTAAAGTGCCACAATGCTACAATGCTACAGTACTAAAGTACTACAATGCTACAGTACTAAAGTGCCACAGTACTAAAGTGCTACAATGCTACAGTACTAAAGTACTACAATGCTACAGTACTAAAGTATTACAATGCTACAATGCTACAGTACTAAAGTACTACAATGCTACAGTACTAAAGTGCCACAATGCTACAATGCTACAGTACTAAAGTGCCACAATGCCACAATGCTACAATGCTACAGTACTAAAGTACTACAATGCTACAATACTAAAGTGCCACAATGCTACAATGCTACAGTACTAAAGTACTACAATGCTACAGTACTAAAGTACTATAATGCTACAATGCTACAGTACTAAAGTACTACAATGCTACAATGCTACAGTACTAAAGTACTACAATGCTACAATGCTACAGTACTAAAGTACTACAATGCTACAATGCTACAGTACTAAAGTACCACAATGCTACAATGCTACAGTACTAAAGTACTACAATGCTACAATGCTACAGTACTTCCAGTACAGTAGGCCTAGTACAGTACTGTTCTACAGTACAACAATGTTGGATTGGGGTCTATGACTCGTCAGCATTAGAAGAATCTAATACCAAATAAAATCAACAGATTTAATAAATGACAATGAATGGAAACAATGAGCAAAGTGATATTTTTTGGTAGAAAAACCTGAAAGAAATACATGTTTCTTCCAAACAATACAGACATTCAGTCTGACTGCCTGTATGTCTGGTTTTCCCTCTTCCAGCCTCAGCATTCTCAGAGAGATTCTTTGGATTTCCAGTGACTGAAGAATTCAAATATCAGGTAGGAATCTGGTTTTCATATTCAAATCAAACTGGCATGACATGGAGTTACTGGGAGCTGCGACCTCCAGCTTCAGAGTAAAGGTCTAGACTAGCTCGCAGTCAATTGATTGAAACCTGCTGAAACACTTAGGGCTCTGATTTCCTGAACCTGGAACCACTCACACAGCAACAGAAGCAGCATCCAAAAGTTACTTTCTGGCCAAAGATTTTTTTTACAAGACATAAAACTGCATTATGCATTATCATTCCCTTTTCTCTCTTTGGTTCGATTGGATTGATTTGATTGGGGTACAGTGGCCAGCGAGGGTCATTTTATCATTCCTGTCCTAGGCAGGAGATGGTTAACAAATGGCCCAAATCTGGTTGCCTAGGGCAACTGGGTAACCGTTATAGTCGGACTCTGTTCAACATAAATAGGTTAAAAACTGTTTTTATGGGACAGAAAAACAACTGAGACGATGTTCTGAAACAAAAATACATCAAATGAGTCCATGTCCTTCAGTCGTACCAACTAGAGAGGTATGGAGGGAGGGAGTTCTTCTCCCTGTGAAGGTCACAGTGTTTACCTGATGGGAACTGGGTCAGAGTCTATTCCCGTTTCCCCCAGCGGGGGTGATGGAGAGAGGGAGCAGCAGGTCCTCAGAGGGTGGATGGATGGATGGATACATGGAGGATGGATGGATAGATGGATGGATGGATGGACGGATGGAGGGATGGGTGGGTGCATAGATGGGTGGATGGATAGATAGTTAGATTTCTGTTTCTTGTGTCCAGGCATCCAGACTGCTGCCCAACCTCAGCAGCCAGCAGGGGGCGTTGTTTTTGGCCCATGGAACAGCTGATGGTAAGATATATTTGATTTGAGTATGTTTATTTTTAAATTAATGTTACATGCTTTTATCTCATGATAATAATGTATCAAATAATATATAATTTATTTATTATTATTATTATTATTATTATTATTAATAATAATAATAATAATAATAATAATAATAATAATAATAATAATAATATCAATATTTTTTGATACAGAGGTTCATTTGTAATGTAAATTTTCTTCTATGTTTTTGTTATTTTTTAGGTTTATTGTATATTGAGATTTTTATTTTTATGACTATTATTATTATGTATTGTATTGTTGTGATGTGAGCTGATGTATAGTATATAGTATATACAGAAGTATATATCAGATACTACTACTACTACGATTGATAATGCTACTACAACTACTACTACTAATAATAATTTGAATATGAATATGAATATGAATAATAATATGAAAAATATGAAGAATACTTATTGTTGTATTTTTCTCTTCCAGCGAACGTTCACTTCCAGCATTCAGCCGAACTGGTCAAGCAGCTGATCAGGATCGGAGCAAACTACACCATGCAGGTAAACACTGAGGCTCAGATTTCCTACTTCCCCTGAACGCAGCACGGGTCCAGAAGGAGCCAGAGCGAATCAATGAAAGAAACAAATAGATCAATCAATCAATCAACCAATCAATCAAACAATCAATCAATCAATCCAGCAGAACCTCTGCCATCCTTCATCATATTTCTCCCCATCCTCAGATCTTCCCTGACGAAGGCCACTTCCTGTCGCTCCTCAGCGAGCAGCAGCTCTGTCGCTCCGTTGTCCACTTTTTCAGACGATGTTTCCACTCTACGCTGTTTCTCCAGTGAGACGACAGCTGAGCCGAGCGGGTGTCGATCAGTTTGAGCATCTATGCATCTGTATGGATATTGATTATGTGTTTAGGTACGTGTGTGTATAGGTGTGTGTGTACATGTGTTTGCGTGTGAATCTGACTGTGTCTATGTGAGTGCACATTATTATTTTCTACTAAATTTAAAACATCTGGACTGACATCCCAGACCGTTTCAGAATGTTGGCCATCTTTATGCAACTTTTAGAAGTGGTTGCCAAGTTTCCAACCTTGCGTCAGCTGTTGGTTGCCAGGAGATCAATAGATTAATTGATAGATGGATAGATTTCTAAAGCAACCAGTCCACCCAGCATGGTCGACTGGGCAACTGCCGGGCCCTGGCAGTTCAGTTCAGAATGAAACCACATTTCAAACTACTCAGATCTTGCTGTTTTTTTTATTTTTATTTTTAATTTATCTTAAATAACTCAAAGCTTCTCAGATGCTGGAAGGTGGATTTCCCTCATTTCACAGGAGCTAGGCTAGCTGAACCCATAAGCAGCCATGCACTGAGCTAACCCAGTTAGCATGCAGCTTGTCGCTACCTCTGTACTGGACACACTGGGATGAAACTGGTGTCGACATTCTGCTCTGAACCTGGGGAAGAACGACAAGAAAGGAATTTCCCAAGAAACCGGAGCGTCCCTTTAACACTCCACAAAGTCAGAGTCACAGGAAGCAACGCTGATAAAAGCCTAGAAGATAAAGTCTTGTTATAGATATAATAGATGCTCTTTACTTATGTTACTGGTCCAGGTGAGAAAAGCTCCATTTTGTTTCCTGTCGCTGTGAGTGAAGTGTCTCTGAGGTTTTCCTGGATCTGAATGAAAATATTAAACATGAACCGTGTTTTACGTCTCGTTCATGCTGTTTTCATGGCTTGTGCTGTTCATTTATCAGTCTGTCTCTATCTGTCTCTGGTGGACAGGAAAGGTGTATTTTGGAAGTGGGAAATTATTACTGTATTTATTTGATATTAAATACAACAAATAAAGACACAAGCTGGTTCTTTTTTTCATTTGTTGTTTTACATTATCTGCTAAAATATGTAAATTCACTGTGAACAGCCAGATCGGCAATACTCTGTTTTATGGTCTTATGGTTGCAGAAAAACAGAGAAAGCAATTATAAGAATTAGAAGCAATTATTATAAGAAATTATAATGAAAAAATAAGCAAATTCATAAAAATTTGCACGTGTTTTTCTGTGGATACTAGTATAACATATATAATAAAGATAACAATGATAATGATAATAAAAGTGGTAAAAATAACAAAAAAAAAAATGCAGGAAAACAAAGACACCGGCAAAGAGGGCACGTGTCTCGTCTCTTCATAGTAACTTATGGCTAAATGATTTTACATACATTTAAATATATATAAAGAAGAAACTGGTTAACATTTAGAGGAAGTAAGAGATATTTCTCTAATATTGTCCTGCTTTCTGTTCACTTTGTGTATTGCTGTGTGTTCTGCTTCTGATAATAGACAGTGAGTATAAAGGTGAGAAGGTGTCATTCCGTGGAGGCTGCTATACGTACATATACAGTATATTCTCATGTTAGATTGACAGAAAAATAGAAAATAACCACCACTAATATCACGTGTTTTTTTTAACCAAACGTATAAAATTAATATCATGTTGCTTGTGGAGGAATTCTACATATAGACCTATACATATAGGATGAGATGCATATATTTATAGAAACCTGCATTTTTATATTTAACAATAATATTATTGCCTTCATTCTGACTATTTTGATGAGGGATTGTGGAAACTTGGAATCAAACATAAAATAAATACAAATGTTAAAATAAACGCAGAGGAAAGTGGGACATTAAGGCTTTTTTTCAAAGATAGATTTATACTGTTTTTATCAATTGCTCGTTTAATGATTAAAAAATATATACATTCGTGACGTCATCGTTGTGCGACTTTGTTTCGATAGCCGTTGTTAGCTGGTTAGCATTTCTGGGTGGTTTACACTAACGGCTTTAAACAGCTTTGAGTCCCGTTTTAAAACTCGAAACCACACACATGACGGAGTCGGTGGAAGACGAAGGAAAGCGGACATTTTACATGGACTTGAAAAGGGCTGAACCCACTTCCGGTCGGGGCCCCGCCTAGTTTTTTAATGAATCCTCTGCTTCCTGTTTGTATCTACGTTCTCCGTATTTTTATTCTTGAAAATGTTCTCTGCTTCTTAATATTTTCCCCCCATCATTTTACTGTTTATTAAGTTAAATTCATTGTGTGTGTGTGTTAACAAACAGGACAATAAATCCCGATTCTGATTCATCAGTGATCTCACAGCGCCACCGTGTGGCGGGAGGCGACATGACCGCTTCCACAGTGCAGACGATCATAAATAAAGCGACCAATATAACCAATTATTCCATAGAATAAATAGAAAAATTTAGGAAAATGCGTGTTAATTCGGAAGATTAATGCGATGCTTTCAAACTAATTTACATTTATTGGGACAGACTAAAAGGCTTAATGTGAAATGGCGTAACAAGGCAAACACACTTTTAATGTTAATAACAATGACATTTTCACTAGTTGAAACAGCACAGGAACCATTAGTGGTGAGAAGATGAAGAAAACCCATATCAAACTGTGGTTTGAATTTATGAATTAATAAAGTTGAAAATTGACCAAAAACACAATTTAACAAGGTTAAATTGATTGTGTTGAACATTTTGGGGTTTGAAAAATCTGGAAATGTAGAAAAGAATTGAACAAAATTTAGATTGTGGTGGTTTACTGACCTAAAGCCTAATTAATTAATTTTGATCTTCTGGTGCAAATGTGAGTGAACAAAAATCTTTAAAATGGCAATGTCTAGGAAGTCACATGACCTCCCTTTTCTGGTAAATTTAGAAGCGTTTGCTTATTTTTGCAATATTGGCTGATTGAACCACATTAAGATGAATGTTTTAGCATTTTCAGCCTAAACAAATAAATTTAAAAAAAGTTATGTCAATATAAGACAATACTGTATTATCAGTGGTAGTTCCCATGGTGCCTTGCAGCTGAGTAATGTGTCAACATTAATGTGTTCTTACTTCGTTAAGCTACATTAAGCCTTTCAGAACCAAGTATTATTATTAGAGGAACTTTAGTTTGGTGTCTTACTTCACTAAATTACCGTGTAAACAGAATTCTTTCCTTGTCTTGTCTTGATTGCAGCTTCAGGGAACAGTGTGAATGAATGTGTGGATTGTTTGTTGTGGTGACTGCTCCTTTTAAATAAAACTGATCTAATTACCAAGTAAACTTCAACAAATATTATCTTAAAGTTGAAAACAAAACACTTTATGAAATCAATGAACAACTCTTTCAGCACCACTGAAATGAATGGAAAAGGCTCCAACAGAGGATATTAAACAATTTTAATCAAAATTGAGTTACAGATACAGCTCTCCAAGTTGGAGAATTATATGTTTGTAAGGGAATCCTAAATATGACCAGAAGTCATGGAGCCGCTGGGCTGAATCGCTGCTTGGCAGTAACTTGGCATCGACCGTTTACGACAGTCGTTAAAACGCTGAAGGAGGAAGCTCCTCCATGTTGGAACAGCTGGAGAACCGTCTGAGACGCTCGCCGGTCAGGAATCTTCTTCTTCTAATACTCCTCTCCGTCCTCCTCGTCCTCATACGAGTCGACGCCCACCTCCTCATAATCCTTCTCCAGGGCGGCCATGTCCTCCCTAGCCTCGGAGAACTCTCCCTCCTCCATGCCCTCGCCCACATACCAGTGCACAAAGGCCCTCTTGGCGTACATCAGGTCGAACTTGTGGTCGAGCCGCGCCCAGGCCTCTGCAATGGCCGTGGTATTGCTGAGCATGCAGACGGCACGCTGCACCTTGGCCAGGTCGCCACCGGGCACCACAGTGGGCGGCTGGTAGTTGATGCCCACCTTGAAGCCGGTGGGGCACCAGTCCACGAACTGGATGCTCCTCTTGGTCTTGATGTTGCCGATGGCCACGTTGACATCCTTGGGTACTACGTCACCGCGGTACAGCAGGCAGCAGGCCATATACTTCCCGTGGCGTGGGTCGCACTTCACCATCTGGTTGGCCGGCTCAAAGCAGGCGTTGGTGATCTCGCCCACCGACAGCTGCTCATGGTAGGCCTTCTCGGCCGAGATGACTGGGGCGTAGGTGGCCAGCGGGAAGTGGATGCGGGGGTAGGGCACCAGGTTGGTCTGGAACTCCGTCAGGTCCACATTGAGGGCGCCGTCGAAGCGCAGTGAGGCCGTGATGGAGGAGACAATCTGGCTGATGAGCCGGTTGAGGTTGGTGTAGGTGGGGCGCTCAATGTCCAGGTTCCTGCGGCAGATGTCGTAGATGGCCTCGTTGTCCACCATGAAGGCGCAGTCCGAGTGCTCCAGCGTGGTGTGGGTGGTCAGGATGGAGTTGTAGGGCTCCACCACGGCTGTGGACACCTGGGGGGCCGGGTAGATTGCAAACTCCAGCTTGGACTTCTTCCCGTAGTCCACCGAGAGGCGCTCCATCAGCAGGGAGGTGAAGCCAGAGCCGGTTCCTCCACCGAACGAGTGGAAGACGAGGAAACCCTGGAGTCCTGTGCACTGGTCCGCCTGCAGGTGGCAGAGTACTGCATTAGACACTTTAAATCATAATGTAGAGTAGAATGTTAGAGCTTTACGAGTGACAATCTGGAAGATAATTTAGAATATTAATAACAGCCTTTAAGAGGCTATTCATCATGTATAAGGACACATTTTAAGATTTTAAAGGGTTACTTTAAAGTTCACATTTTATCTATCTCAGTCAGAAGGACAATACCAGTTTCATCCCCGTCTCCATACAGCGACTGGCTGATTGCCAACTGTGTTAGCGTAATGCAGGGCTGCAGAGGGAAACAACTAGCCTAGAGATCTTAACCGTTATAAATACATCTACATTTGGAAAAGGAGTGCTTAGCAGTATGATTTGAAATGTATATCATGTTTTTCTTCTTCTTCATGTTCAGCGTTCCCCTCAAAATGCAAAATTGGGTTGCAGTTGGTAATTGAAGGTCACGTTTAAGCAACTCACTCAAAAAACTTGCCGTCTTTCCGAGCTTTTCAGTTGACAAGAAGCACCAATCGGAATAAAGAACATAACTCACGACCTACCGAGCACCAATGCAGTGAATAAAGAAAATTTTTATGGTTCAGCGCTCCTCACCAGTTTGCGTATGCGGTCAAGCACGGAATCAATGATCTCCTTGCCCACGGTGTAGTGTCCACGGGCATAGTTGTTGGCGGCATCTTCCTTCCCAGAGATGAGCTGCTCAGGGTGGAAGAGCTGGCGGTACGAGCCGGAACGCACCTCGTCTGAGAAAGATTGTTAGATTTCATTAGTATTATTATAAGTATTCCATAGGTGTTTGAGAGTTTCACATCAACATTTGACTTTGAACTGTATGAAACATGCTAATAAACAGATTTAAAGTAATCAATACGCAGCTTTTAGGAACTCGAACTCTGTATTATTATTATTATATACCTTTTTAACCCTAGAGCACCCAAATGATTGTTTTCTTGCTTTATTTTTCAAACATTTTAAATCACTTAAAATTCCAGAAACTCCTTAATTAAGGTGGTTTATGATTACGTGAAGTTGTTAGTTACTCATTGCTCAGTTACTCAAAAATAATAATAATAACAACAACAATAATAATAATAATAAGCACAAATTAAGAACAAAACTAATTCCAAGTCCTTTTTGAGCCAACTCACCGATGACAGTGGGCTCCAGGTCCACGAAGATGGCGCGGGGGACGTACTTCCCGGAGCCGGTCTCGCTGAAGAAGGTGGTGAAGGAGTCGTCGTAACCCCCGGACGGCTTGTCGCTGGGCATCTGTCCGTCGGGCTGGATGCCATGCTCCAGGCAGTACAGCTCCCAGCACGTGTTGCCCATCTGGACGCCGGCCTGGCCCACATGCACGGAAATGCACTCACGCTGGGGGGAGAGGGAGGTAGAGGAGGGTCACTTCATTTGGAAAGAAGATGTTGAGAAGCTGGACAGACAGCATCTGCTCTTACAAAATACTGCAATGTTTTGGTTTGTTTTTAAAGCATAACAGGGAAACATCGCCCTGCTGGCAGCCACAGGTATTGCAAGACGCAAACAGCTCTCAATTATTCCATAGTCGCATAGCAATTATTTGAGGATATTGATATTTTTTGTAAAATCGTCAAGATTCCAACCTTAAAGAGGAATGTTAAACCAATACGAGAAATTAATAAAATGTGAATTAGGTGAGTTTCCATCAGGGGTTCATGTGTGAATAGTGAAACTCACTAGCGGTGCTGGAAATGTTCTCCCAGTAATTTACCGGGAACTATGTGTGAAAGGGGCTTTAGATAAAATCGAAATAGTTGTGCGTCTGCTATGGACTAGATTAATTGTTGCTAAACTCTTACAAGTAATGTCTTGGTATTAATACTTACCGTAAGAAGTAAAATTTAAACTTTCCACCAATGTTCATCATACAGTGGGAAAATATTAGACGATTAAGTCAAATAATTCTGCTCATTACTTTATCTCCAATAAAAAAAAAAACAGAAATTTTATTTTTCCCAGCTAAAAAGACAGACTTCGTGAAAAAATAAAAGTAAAAACAACAGATGAATGTTGACTCTAATTTGGAAATCACGCTGTGGCAGCATCATGTTCCTGACATGCTTGTTGAGCGACGTCTTTGTGAGTTTAATTCAGCAAAATAATTTGTCATCACTTAACAATGAGTTGTCTTAAGCAGCAGTGGGAAATATAAATATATACCGTCAGCAGAGAGGTATTTGTACTGTGACGTACATATACACGACACAAAACCCAAGTAGTTATAGATAGACCAACTGTAACTGTGTGTACTGCTCTGAATCAGCCACCAGGGGGTCTAGTCGGGATGAACTCAGACCAAAGTACTTCCACACCCTGCTCAGGTATTTAGGACTGAGTCAAACGCCAGCGAAGCTTCAACCAAGTGTCAAAACAACAAGTCAGAACTTTTAAGAAGCTCAAGTCGAGTCTGGTCGGAGTAAGTCAGCCAGTCCGACCAGTTTCAAACCCAAGATGGAGGGATGAGCAACAGAGTAAAACATGAAAAACGAGTGGAAGAAAAATAAATAAATTTAAGTGGGCCTGACAATTACAGACAATTCTGGTTTCTGACGACATGGTCCCATGTCGTCAGAAACCAGAATTGTCTTTTTAACTTGAGGTCGTGTTGTAGCTTAAACTTGCAGCTCACAGGGCATCTGCTGGGATCCGATTTTAAGAGCAATTTTAAACTAAAGTTTAGACTGATTTTTAGACAAATAATCTATTTTATCCAGTAAAATACTGCAGATAAATTCTATATATATGGTATAGATTATAGAGAGTAGAGTATATAGAGTATTAAGACATAAGGTAGGAACAGGGCAAGTTATGAGCTAGATGATTCTGCCAACGCTTATCGGAACAGTTTCCTTTAAGTCAGATGGAAAGGTAAGGTAAGTGAGTAGGAACCAGAATAAATATAACCAGTACTTTAGTCTACAGAACCTCAGAAAGGGTCCTCTCTCTACAGGAAAGTACAATGCAAGTTGGTTCTTCTAGAATAGGTTAGTGTAAGCCAAGTATTAAGCGTAGGTTCAAGATCAGAAATGTGGCTGATTGCAGAGCAACTTGACTAATTTGACAAAAAAAAAAAAAGATATGGAGAAATGTTTGTTGAAATCAAGTAAATTCAAAATCTAGACTATTTAATGACTTTAAGACCTAATCCAAGACATTTTTTTATTTATTTAAAAGGACCTTCCCATTTGAACAACACATGTGTCATCTTATGATCAGCTCACATGTAGCACATTCCAGGTGAAAGTGATGGAATATCTAAAGGAACCCGTTTAGCGGTGTAAAGTCCTGAAACCTCAGAAGGTTAGAACCAAACTGGGATGTAGTTGGCCGACACCCAACGTACCCAAATAGTTATTTTGGGGTCCAATTCAGATGACCACCAAACTCGGATGTAGTCCGAGTGGGACGGTGTAAAAAGAAACTCACTGTATTAGTCACTCACTCTTTAATATGGACGATTCTAACATTCTATTTGATATTTTTTTAATGACACAATTCATTTTGTCAGGCCTCCGCCCTGCTCAGGAATCCTTGAGCAAGGCACTGCACCGGAAGTGAGATTACGCCATCCGGTCGCTGACTCACTGACAATACGGCTGTTGTGAAATTTTAAAAATGCCAATTTAGCCTAAATATTTATGAAACATCCTAAAATGAAGCTCCTCTTGTTTGTCAGGCCAAACAAACTTCGATTCTAACAATAACCAAACCCGGGGTGTTTGTAGAACATATGAACAGAATCACTATAAGACCTAATTTCAAGATGCTCCCACCCCCGTTCACCTTTTTTCAAAGTAAAAGTAGGCTTATTCTTTTAATAGGCTTCGTCAGACCATAGTTACTAACTATGGTCTGATGATGAATACAAGAGTGCATTGTTATTGTCATGTATGGGGCGGAGCTTAGCAATGCTGTGGCTTGGTGAGGGGCGGAGCTTAGCGATGGGATGCCACAGTGCCAAGTATGGACCTGGCAGCGACATCAGCATCTATTTCAAGTGAAGACCGTGGCCTCCATTACACTGCTCACACCATTATATCTTTACATATTATTATATATTAATACATTATTATAAGACTCTTCTATGGGGGCTATTTAAGGGATTAATGAAGTCTTATCTTAAGATAAGATAAAGCAGCTGTGGTGCAGCTCTAAACGAGGGCAGGAAAGGAGAACGCTCTGTGCATTTGGGCAAAGTTGGAGATTCACCAAGACATTACTAAAAGAGTAATAAATGAATCCCTTCAGGCAAATATCCACAGTAAGCTCTTTGTGATTTGAATTTAGTGGCGAGTTGAGATAAGAGAAGCGATACAGGAGACAGAGACATGTTGGGAGTGTGATGCAACAGGAAAGTCTGGTTAAAGATTAGACGGTTATTTTAAACTTCCTGGTTCGTTGATTGGACAACTACTACTTCCTGTTTCAAAACAAAGTGGTAAAGTGTCGAGACCGTCCTGGTGATTCTTTGATTAAAACAAATTAAATCATATGAACCGTGCATTAAGAAGAATTCAAAACAAATTAAAGGATTCAAAAGATGTTAACTGAAAAACACCCAATAGTTCAGCAATTCACTAGTGAATATTTTTGTTTTCTACTTCCAGGGTTCCCAAACTGAGGTCTGCGGCCACTCCTAGCGGTCCGTCAAGGAATCGCAGGTAGGTTCGTTTTTGTTGTGAGATTTGCACTTTTTGTCAGCAAGGTTTAAAGCGTTGATCCATCAGTTCGTCTGTAGGTGGATTACACTACAAATCCCAGAATTATATTCCAAGCGGCAAGGTTTTTTATTTTTTTTATTTATTGTTGTGGCGGACCCCGCCACCAACAGTGGAATCAGCATATCGTACACAAATATGTTGAATGTCCATTTCATATAAAGTGCCAGCTGACTGAAGTATCAATGACATTTCTTCAAACTAAATTATCTCATGGATTACCACTATAAGACAGATGTCATATTTGTATAGAATTTTATTTTTTACATGATTATTTATATTACTTATTTAGGTGTATTAAAAAAAAACAACAACCTTATTTTAATTTAAAATGTATTCAAATTTTTGACCTCTACTATCCAACCCACGGGCTACATATTAGTGACCCCTCCCCTATGTGCCAAAAAGACCCAGCCACATCCCCGCTATGCACTCTGCTTCCTGTTGCGTTTGGTCCAAACAGGAAGTTCTTAATTATTTTACATTGTACGATCCATCTGGGGCTCACAGTAAACCGTGAACTTTGGAACACAAATAAATCCCTTTCTGTGCGATCACGGGTCGAGCAGCCATTATCATGTGGTTCTGTTGATCCTCTGGAACACCCCCTCCCAGACTACACCAGTTCTACTCCCAGAATTAACCAGTCCGTCCAGTTTAATGAACACCCTTTAAAAAAAAAACACCATTTAAGACCCGTTTTAAAGGAAATTCATCACAAAGACTTTTGGACAAATGCTCCCAAGGCTGATGGTTATATAACACCGGGAACATTGACTCCGATACAGAACATTTAGAAATATATGGATAAATTAACCCTGACAGAGTGAATATATTAAAATGAAGACTATTTAATGACATTTAAGGGCTGATATTTAGAAAATGTTAGGCCTGAATGGTCTTTAAGACATTTTAAGGACCTGCAGAGACCATTGAATATCAACCATGTGTACTATATTATGTATAAACTATATAAGACAATACAATTATCCAGAAAACCACAATTTACTGAAATTATGGGGTTGACCTTTTTATTTTAAACATTTATATTCGTATACACACAGATATATACATATATATATATATATATATACACACACATACATATAATATTCATGTGTATATATATATATCTACATAATATTCATGTATATATCTACATAATATTCGTGTGTATATATATCTATATATAATATTCATGTGTATATATATCTACATATAATATTCATGTGTATATATATGTACATAATATTCATGTATATATCTATATATAATATTCATGTGTATATATATCTACATAATATTCATGTATATATCTATATATATAAT
>OMKR01064207.1:0-11596 GCA_900302355.1 Cyttopsis rosea
CTAACCCTAACCCTAACCCTATCCTTAATCCTAACCCTAACCCTAACCCTAACCCTGAGCCTATCCTTAATCCTAACCCTGACCCTAACCCTAACCCTAACCCTGACCCTATCCTTAATCCTATCCCTAATCCTAACCCTAACCCTAACCCTAACCCTAACCCTGAGCCTATCCTTAATCCTAACCCTAACCCTGAGCCTATCCTTAATCCTAACCCTAACCCTAACCCTGAGCCTATCCTTAATCCTAATCCTGACCCTAATCCTAACCCTAACCCTAACCCTAACCCTGAGCCTATCCTTAATCCTAATCCTGACCCTAACCCTAACCCTAACAGCAAAATGTCCTTCGACTTCAAGATGAATCAACATGCCCCCAGTAGAGGTGAGGGAGGTGAGGGAGGTGAGAGAGCAGTGAGAGGGATTTCTTTTTACGATACGATATCAACGGAGGGAGCACAGAAACTCACCGTTCCGTCACTTCCGCTTGTTGTGTTTCCGTTGCCGTGGTTACGCCTCAAAATGGGATTGTTGTTGATTGTTGTCGAATTATTTACACACTCACGCCGGCGGCTCCAACGTGTCCTTGCGGAACAAAACTCACTTAGCCCAGAGGAAGTAATGGGTCGCGACAACTCTGGAATAAATTAGTTTGTCTACCGATTATCCTCGTTAAAATCAAAACAATTTTTTCAACAATAATACATTTTATCATCCTTGATTGAAATCTAGAAGAACAAATCTAGTCCGAAATATCACAGATGTAATGTAAAATAGGCCGTGTAACAAGTAATATACAGTATATACTGTATATATAATCACAGAATTTCTTTCAAAGGCTCTACTTTTGCACAAATCTAAGTATATATTATAAGAAGAAGAAGATCACACGTTTACCACACACAAACAATGAGGCAAACAATGAGATACAGTCTCTGCGTTTATCCCATCCTGGCCGTCCTTCCTCCAGGGGCAGCCAGGAGCAGTGGGCAGCCCTCACTTTGTCGGCGCCCGGGGACCAATTCCAGGTGGTGGGTCCGTGTCGTGGTCAGGGACAGGACAGGAAGTGTTCTGCACGTTTTTTAGTCGGTCCTTATGTTGGAGGAGACACAATGCGAACACGGGGAGAACGTGCAAACTCCACACAGAAAGGCCCCTGATCGGGAGATAACCCACCGGAGCACGGTGCCAACAGTGCCCCAGGCGGGAATCGAACCCAGGACCTTCTTGCTGTGAGGCAGCAGTGTTAACCACTGAGCCACCGTGCCGCCAATTTGCAATTTGCAACCCCAGAGTCCAAATGTAGTCTGGCTCCAGGGACGTCCACTATACCTCGCACCAGGCATCTTCTAGTACACCATCTGAATCCATCGTATCCTGGATATTATCCAATTCATCTGCTTCATTTTCAAAGTAGCTTCTATTTAAATCGACAACTGAATTGACCGAATGTCTTGATCCATCACAAAACCTCACATGACCATTCTTGTAAAACTGTTCAATTGTTTCACAGTTTGGAGGTTTTAGCTGCACATCTACACAATATGGCAGAAACAACTGCATAATACTTTGATAAAATGATTCCAGATGTTTTGTCTCAGAAAAGCGCACATAACGAACAACTCCAGGTTGTGTTCGTATTCTTCTAGTGACAAAACCACAATTATTGTTTCATTTAATCCTGGTCTGGGATTTTTCCTTTGTTTTTCATTAATTCATTTATTCATTTGGCCTATTGTTATATCGATCAACAGAATGAGTCATCCACATGTCTTCTGTGATAAGATCATGTGATGTTGCCCTTTGCCTCAACACATTTAAAGGCAAACTCATTTTAACTATATTGTCCCCTGTTGGTACAAATACAACTTTCCTGGAACATTCCTTCAGATGCATATTTGCCTGAACAATATTTGTCATATCTGAACACATGCAAGCATTAGGAGCAGCATCACTCTGACCTTTGACGAATCTTGGTGTGCGCAGCATCCGAAGACCCTCCTCCTTCACAACCACTTGAACAGCATTGGCAGGTGATGGCTTTGAAGACACCGCCACACCGATTGGTATTGCCTCCACCGCGGAACAAAAATTTTATGAACTGCATGAATATAATGAAACCATAATAGTCAAGTCAATTTTATTTATATAGCCCTTAATCACAATACAGTTTCAAAGGGCTTCACAGACACACATTTCACAGAAAAATAAACACTACAAACAAAAATGTTGTTGATGCCCGTCTACTCAAACTGTACAACAAACAATTCCAAATAAGTCAAATATTGTATAAAAAAAAAAACCTGCTGCTTTGCCGGTCTCTTCTTGGAAGCAGCAGCTTTCTGCTGACATTGTGTTTCTATGAAAGAAAAACAAAATAAACGTGTTGAAGATATTATATATATATATATATATATATAGTAGATTATGTTTAATTTATTTAATGTAGACAGTGACCCATCTGTACACATTTTTATTCTTTATTTAATTCTGTGCTGAACACAATATCTCTACAACAACGTGAACCAGCGCAGAACAGTCAATAATTAATGTCAATATAACATAATCAATATAATATAACCTAACACACTGTGAAAATGAAGGTCCAGACCAGGTGCTCAGTGGTCCATCACATGGTCCTAATCCACCGCACACCTCCTCTGTCTTATCTCCTCTTCTCTTTCTGCTTTGGCCGTGTGGTACACTTGTGTTAGTTATTAATGCATTATTATGCATTATGCATTGTTTGTTAATGGAGACAAATATACACCACAAATCATAATATTTTGTCGATGAAAAATCTTCTGTTATTGATTAGGCATAGATTGTATTGTTATTGTTGTACTGTATTTTGAAGTGTATGTGGTGACAGACAGAAAGATAAAAAAAAATGTATGCTTATATCTAGGTAGACTATAGCCTATCTCTCTCTACCTACACTATGTGCAGTCGTTATGGTTGCTACATGGACCACTGGTTACTGAAGCTTGTGGCAGCGCCCCTAGTGGCAACATGTATTCTACTCCACTTTCTCTATACAATTCTGAAATTTGAAGAAAAATGTCAGGTACACTTGGTACACTTAAAAAACACTGTGATTTGTAATAGTCTAGCCCATATAATAAAAATAGGTTTCCATTTAGTGTAGCAGAGACTTTCCAGTGAGCCAACATGCAGAGCAGCACCCTGACTCTGTTTGACCTGAATGGAACGGAACCTTAATTAGTATCATTGATACAGCATTGGTGTAATATATCAATTGGTCAGATTGATATAGTCAGATTGATTGATTTTATATATTGTGAATCATATCAGAGATCCCTGCCAATTCCCATCTCTAAATAATAGTCAGAGCATTTGGTAAGCTGCAACTTAAAGGTGTGATATGGTTTACAGACTGCATATTTTAAATCTTTGATTTTCTGTCTTTCAGGATAGAGTGCCTGATGTTTGGAATGCCGTGTCAAGTATTTATTACGATCTGCTCGACCCAGAAAATTGCACACACCTTTTCTGTGCTCAGTATGTCTTTTTGCCCTGAATTCAGGAAGATCTTGACACATTCACAGATGGTTGGAATAACCATTCACACTGAACAGAATGTAATCTCACTCCTAACCAGCTGTGGGGAAGATTCAGAGCCCTGTCAGCCCTCCTGACAATGTTGACGTAAATTTTATATTCAATGCATAACAATAACAGCACAGAACAACTGATAACTGTACAGTTAACACAAATAGTGAATGCAATAACTGCAGGAAGTTTGTGAAAAATGTTTTTTTTAATTAACCAGTCATTTGTGTTTCATTGGGACTTTCTTGCATGTTGCACTTATAGACACACCCAATTTTTCTTTTCAGCAGCTGTCAAAGGCAAAATATCTTCTGTGACATCAGTGATTTGTTGTGGCCAGAGGTGCAACATGCCTGAAAGGTTCAACCCCTCCGAGCAGTGCAGCAGAGGTTTCCTGCTAGTGTGTATACCCTTTTTAAAGCCTTGCTGGTAAGCATAGGCCTGTACATCACTGCCTGTCAGCGGTTACATCCAGAGGGGCATATCTCTAAATATATTTGACTGATTGCTACGACAACATTCATGTTGCCTAGGATGACATCTGTCAATTTTAGTGACTCCACGACCTTCCCTCCAGCTACAATCAGGCCAAATGTAAAGTGGCCCCAGTCCGGTCCATGTAATGCTTATCAGTTCAATTTTCCATATAAAGAATTTTAAATAGAAAATTGGAAAATTGAATTTTTTTTCTAAAATTGTATTTTTCATTCATCAGACCAAAGTATAATTAAGATTTGTTGGATATAAAAATGGAAATTAGAAAAATAGAAAATCTGAGAGGTTTCATTTCCATTTGTGTCTCGGGCTGCCTGAGAGGGCGGGGTCTAAGCACCAGACTCAGTTTACATCTGATTGGCTGGCGGGGGCCGCTTGTCTCGCCTATTGTCACGCCTGCATTCAGGATTACATCCGGTCATGGATCCCGCTGTTGTAAAATGTTCACTGGCATCCCTGCAACAGTGGACGTTGTAGCTTCTTGTTGTGGCCAATGTGTACAAAATATCTTGAAACCAACGACAGCTGTCTTTTGTGCAAGGCCAGTTTCTTCTGAACTAGACTGGTTTTCCTAAAAGGGATGAGTGAGGTTCTCGCTAAACTTTCCTAAAATGACATCCCACTTCAGTACCACTAAATCTGTTCCAACATACCATTGTTATGGGATTACATTTGTTCACTGTTATTTACAGTAACTGTAACTCCCTTATTGTTAAAATGTTGAACATAGTGTTGAGTATATTGTGTGGAAGCATATTTTAAATGTTTAAGATGATTATTGCCTCAGATTGTTTAGAATTAAACAAGTTCACTGCAAAACATGCCATTTGTGTGCGACACAAAATTATTTGCAATTCCTACTTGACTGGACTTCATTTCCCAAAATCATCTTTAGGCTAAAATAATCTTCCAGTCCATGGAGTTACAATAGGACTAAGGTCGTCTCAGCCTTAAGATACTTTTAGGAAATGGGGCATTGGTCAGCAACCGCACTCTGAAGACCTACCCTGCTAGTAACACTCACCAAGAAAGTGAGATGATCTAAACTGTTGGTGGAGGCTCTAAACTGACCAAGCATTTTTATTTTCAAACAAGCTGTGATCTGATTAGACTGGAGGAGAGGCGTTGGGTTCGGCTTAACCAGATGTTCCTTCTCAGCAAACACTGTCCAGACACAAAGCTGCTTTCATCTGAAGACACATCCAGACCCAATCAGACCCATTCAGACCCATCCAGACACAACCATGCCCAACCAGACCCAATCAGACCCATTCAGAGCTAATCATAGATCCATTCTCCCGTTTCCACTCAGATCTTCATCTGAGGAAACATCCTGCTTTCCAGATCCAATCTGCTCCATAAAGCAAACACACAATTATGTCTCAGCACCAAGACAAATAGACACAGAAAAACAGGAACCGTCAGGCGTTCACTGGCTAAAGCTTTAAATCTTAAAGCTTTAAATCTTAAAGCATCAAATCATAAAGCTTTGAATCTTAAAGCATTAAATCTTTCATTCTTAAAGCATTAAATTACAGTAAATGTGCATTGTTCAAGCATTACAGTGTTTACAACTGAAAGGAGTTGTATCAGTAAAAATAGTTTCCTTGCTCAGTTTGAGCTAAACATAAAATTGTGTTGATGATGTCAACATCTGTTTACCTTGATCTGGTTTTCTATTGGCTGTTGCCCACCCACTTCCTGTGTCGTATTATAGCTTCGCCCATCACACTGGGGTGGAGGAGACTTAAAGTGTTGAGACATTGAAAACCCTTAGAATAAAAGTTGCAGCAGTGCATGATGGGAGTTGTGAGCAGGAGCTGCGTTCTGCTGAGAAGATCCAGACTCATCCAGTTGGAGCGGAGGTTCATATACAGCAAGCCGCCCAGGAACAAGATCGGAGCTGGGGTGAGTACTTTACTATTACACTATAAGAGAGTATTATGTCACTTATTCTCAGATGGAATCAGTGTTTACTTTGTACATGTTTTAGTGTGATAATTTTACTGTGAGCAGAGGAGCAAATAACGCCCCATCACCTCTTCTTTTATTTCCTCTTTTAAGTCATCTGTGAGGAGCTTAAAATCATTCGTTTTTAAATCAAGTTGAGTACATTAGATGACTGCACATTATGTCTTACTGATTTACATGTGTATGATGAGTATGTGTGCACTTTGGCACAAATCTGTTATATTTTTAAAGCACTAACTTTAAAACAACTAAAAAGAGAAACATTATTAAACTATTTATAATATTTTATTAACACACTGTTTTGTCTGCAGCAAAGTTTCTTTATCATGTCAGTGTTTGCAATGGCCATGTTGCTTCCTGCCGGCTGGATCCTACACCACTTGCCAGAGTATCGCCAGAAACCACGCAGCACACCCAAGAGCTGAGGAAACACCCACTGAATTTCAACTGTGTAGTGACTCTGCATCTACTGTGTATTCACTGTGTATCTACTCTGTATCCACTGATATTCTACTGTGTAGTTACTGTCTCTACTGAGTTTCACTGTATTTAATCTGTATCTAGTGTGAATTTACTGTGTATCTACTCTAGATCTAATGAGTTTTTACTGTGCATTTACTCTGTATATGCTGTGTAGTTACTCATTATTTACTAAGTTTCTACTCTATTCTGTAGCGACTGAGTTTCTACTGTGTAGTTACTCTGTATCTACTCAGTTTCTACCGTGTATCTATTGCATATCTACTGTTTAATTATACTGTATTTACAGTTTATACTGTGTATCTACTGTGTATTTACTTTGTATCTACTGAGTTTCCACTCTGTATCTCCTGATTTTGTACTCTGTATCTACTGTATATCAAATGAGTTTCTAGGGTGTATCTACTATGTAAAGATTGCTGTCTATGTGATATTTTGCAGCAGAGTTTCTGTTTTTAACATTTTGTTGTTTCTAGTCTTTGAATCTTCTTTTAACAAAACAAAGCAGGGATTGTTTGTGTCCAACAAAAACAGAAACTGAAGACGACTTCCTTCCTGTTTCCTCTTCCAGCCTACTTACTGTACTTACACTCCTACTGCACTCGAAATTCATTTTATGTTTTAGAAGATGGACACTATAAATTGAATAAATAAATACTTCATTAAGTATACTTAAGTAAATCTGCCTATTCCATATCACAACTGTCAAATGTATATCTGTACCCCTTAAAATAACCAATAATATAGAATTATTGCTTGGTATAAATGATTTATAATCTTTGATAGTTCACATTTAATATTTGATAAAACATGTTTTTAATTTAATTGTTTGAATATGTTGTATGATTTAGTAACCTGTCAAGTAGCAGCAGATTGTCATGTTCCAAGCAGAAATTCCAATATTTTCATTGTTTTGTTCTTACTGTTCTTACTTGAGGAGCAAATTCAGAACTGTCTCGGACTCTAGGCACAAATCACAAAGACAGAGATTCCTGGAAAATGAAATTGCTCTAAGTAAATGTAATTAGTGTATTAGAACCAAAATTTGTAACTACTACTACTAAATACTACTAAAACTAATCCGACATCTAAGTCGCTTTGGACAAAAGCTAAATGACATAATGTAATGTACTTTTTGTGTGTTTTTCTTTATGATTCAAGAATTAACTCTGTTGTATGTGAAGTTGACGAACTTTACATATACAGGATATGAAGGATTAATATTCATCTCCAAGCAGGTGTGACATATTGCGGTGTGGCATACTTAGCTTTATGGCTATATTTACATATAGATTATATTTACATATTTATGGGTATTGCTGGATGCGCCTTCAGCCTTGTATATGCTCCCGCGAGACACCATGGTGCAAGCATTCGCAAACGGCAGCCGAGCTACGCACTTGCACAAAGGCAGTCATGCGTTGTTCGTTGCAGTATTCTCCGAATGGCCAGGGGGCGTACAAACAAAATATTCTGTGAATAAGCAAGAAGTCAATGAGCATTACCGGAAGAACATCATTATCCAACTTGGCTACACGCGCTGCCCTTCAAACCGACTAATTATATCTAATTAATAAAATAACATAAAATAACATAATATAACATAAAATAGCACAAAATGAAATAAAAATTTAAATTGAAATATAATAAAATAACATAAAATAACACAAAATAAAATAAAATTAAATTAAATAAAATAAAATTAAATAATAATCCCAAACAAATAGTTATCAAAACCTGTTTTTGAGGTTTACTTTATTCACAAGCAACACTTAGGGAAAAAAATAAAATAAAATGTCATAAAAAAACACAAGACACCATGTAGTTACACTTCTTTTTGGTATTGTTTGCACACATGTTTGCGTAAATCAAAAATGCGCGCACACCCTCTCGCCCAGGACACTATGTCGAGCATAAACCTGGCTTTCGACAGAGAGAGCACATCTTTAGAGAGTGCCAGGATCACTTTACTGAGAGTGAACTACTGTAATATGCTTTATAAGCATAACACAAGGTTTTCAAGCATGCTAGAAAACCCCATGAGCTCGGGAACAAAGCTTGTGTAGTTTGGAATAGTATCGGGATATATTTGTTGCACTTCACTATTTAGGACTTCATTTATAATAATAATATATTTAAAATAATTATAAATACATCCCACTGCAGAATTAATTCATGCAGTCTGCGTCTCCCCAGCCGCTCTTTATTTCTTGTGAAGGATGTTTCACTGTTCTACAACGGTACTATAACTTTACTTATTTATATCTAAAAACGTAATGAAAATTTGTTTTGCTGTCGTAATTATATAATAATACATCATTTCATAAATCCATACCTTACCATCCTTATTATATGTTAAAAAAAATAGGTTTATTTAGGATTAATAGATTAATTTGACAGTAAAAAGTGTGTGGCTTGGGGATTCTGGTATATATGAATTCTAACAGTTTATGAACATATGTCGCACATCATGTGCCTGACTGAAGCCTTGTTCACTTGTCACTAGCTGTCGGTTATTAAAATAAACATAGTTGTCATGATTGATTACAAACATAAAGGTGGATTTAAAAAGAGGAAGGAAAAATTAATACATAAGAAAGAAACAACAAAGCTGCCAAAAATTGACAATTTCTCTGAAAAGCCCTCAAATAATAATCACAAAGATGTCTCAGCTAACTTTAGCTACAGTTAAAACTGACATTGCATCTCTACATGAATATCCCACTGACCAGGGACATTTTACAGAGAATGTATATTCGAAGACCAAACAGTATATTTGTCTCCATGGCGTCGTGAAAACCACTCTGACCTTTCCCAAGGGATACGAACCAGGACAACCACTGCTTTTCTATTTCATATTACACCAGCAAAACTAAAGTTGGTTTAGAGCTACCAGGGACATGGCTATGTTATTCAAACAAGCTAGATGTAGCCTATTGTGAGCACTGCTGGCTTTTCGCGGATCGTCTAGCTAAAAACCAAGAACTTACAAATGTTGATGTTAATTTTCGACAACAACTGCATCAACTGCAAGCTTTAGGGAAGTCTGCACAGTTTTGCTTCTGTTGGTAACTATTCCTGTTATTGTGGCATCCACCGAACGGTCCTTTTCAAAGCTGAAGCTGATAAAGGGTTATTTATCCTATATCTGGACTGGGGCTTTTGTCCATTGAAAATGCTTGTGTGCGCCAGCTGGAGCTTAAGAACATCATTGATGCAGACAACATAGCAGATAACAGTGTTATCTGCTATTGGTGGTTGCATGGTTAAATGTTATATGTTGTTATTGGTGAGACGACACCAGCCTATAATCATAGCCTTATGAGTGAAGTTTGCGTTGTTGTGTTTTGTGTTTATTATTGGTGTGCCGACAGCAGCAATGTTAATGATACACGCCGATCGTAATGTCTATGTGTTGGCTTGAATTATTGTAGTCTATAGCTGACAACTGTATGGGTGATAGTAGGGCATTGATGCTGGATAATATTCGATCGATAGTGTATAATGCCGTAGAGCCTCTATGCGTGCCATGTGCTCCGCTGTTACCAGTTATTAAGTTGCTGCACGCTTCATAGTAAAATACCGCTCTGATTTGCAGAGACTGCCTGCGCAGACCTCGCTGCACGTTACTGTCAGAGGGGTGTATTTTCACATGCATGGCCTCAGGAATGATTCGTTGTTGTCGCTAGGAAGGGGTAGGGCCCGGTTTGACCATTGTGCATTGGGGCCTGGTACTGATTTGTGACGCTAGTCTATGTACTGTATGTATTTTAGGATTGCATGTCTAAGTATTTCTTGTGACAATGTGTGGAACTGTGGAACTGTGGCACTGTGGTGTGATGAAAGACAATTTTCTGAGTAACTTATCATTTCATATCGTATCAAGTGAACAATATCAAATAACCAACAAGCTTATATTCTGTCAGAGTTAGGCCTACTCACCGGGATTCACAATGCATTTTGCAGGAAGATGGGAGAGATGTAGTAGAGAGTGAAGTAATTTATAAAATCTAAAACTGAGGAAAATAATAATCTATTGACAATAATATTTTTTTTCCATTTGATACATAAATTTTTTATATACAATAAATTTATATATTGATACATAAATGTTTTTACAAAAAATGTATTTTAGCAAGACAGTAGACAGTACTATAGTACTATAGGACTATGAGAAATGTAGAGGAAAGAGTACAATTCTGAGAAGGTTCAAGCTGAGGCCTTGCAGACACTCCAAAACACGCCCCCACGTGTACATGACACTACAGTGGGTGAGAAAGACGCAGAAAAAGAAGAAAATATGGCACAATGAGCTCTGGTGAGAATGCCAAACTTTGACAAAATGTTTAATGAAGATTTTATAGTTGTATATATATTTATATTTTATTTAGGTTGTCGGATGTATTATGATTTGTTTCATGCAGTGTAAATTGTGTTCATTTTGTTCATTTTTGTGCATTTTAATCAATAAAATTAGGCTTGCTAACTTCTTTACACCATTTTGTCTTATCAGTGAGAAACAACTATTTGCCCATTACCTGAGCAAGAATTTGAGTGAAGAAGCACAAGAAAAGCTGAAGGACTTTAAGGTCAAACTCAGAAGAACTTTGGAGTCAGAGGAGTTATTTTAAGGTAAATATTTTAAATGTTTGGGTATTGGAAATTCATAGGGTTGTTTTGTAAATGGATGTAAAATATATTCTATTTCAAGTTGTATTATATACTGTGTGCAATATGTATAGTTAAAATGTTTCACTTTTAAAAGCTTAAAGGTGCAGTGTGTAGAATTTAATGGCCACAAGCAGTGAGGTTGCAGATTGCAACCAACTGAATTCCCCTCCGTGTCCGTGGCGGTGCAAAATGGTGATGTCCGTGTTGGAGAATCTACGGGTGGCTGCAAAACTCATGAAAAACGCCTATTTGGATTGTCTATTCTGGGCTACTGTAGAAACATGGTGGTGCCCCCATGGAGATATACTGTAATTCGAAGGTAACGAAAACACGATTCTTATTTTCATGGGATTATACACTAATTAAAACATACTTATGAATATTATATTCCATATTCCCTTCCATTT
>OMKR01064209.1:0-12573 GCA_900302355.1 Cyttopsis rosea
GTCTGGCAGATCTGGGGCTGGTATCCGTGCACTTTTGGAGGAAGTCCAGAAAAGTCTCCAGAGAACCAGAAAGTGGGAAACGTCTGCAACTACAGGAAGCAATAATAATAATAATAATAATGTGTGGAAATGGGCGATACCTGGGATAACACTGTTTTCAGACTCCTCCACCCTCCTGGGGCCTCCACCCAGCTGATGGTTTTGGTATTTCTGGCACGGTGAATTGACGGGTTTTGAACGACTTAATATTTTAGGATTATGTGTCTTTCTTGTCGTTTTAACATTGCAAAAGCGATTCGTTACGTTCCATCGTTCAATGTCAAAATATAGCTCTGCTGCAAACATGGTTATTACACAGTTATTACACCATAATTATTGTATTATATTACTATTACAACACAGCGGCATAAAATGACAAAAAGAGACAATTCACCATGATGCCTGTGGTGTATTGTGCTTTATCACACTGTGGAATACTCCATTCTGATTGGCTGACGGCGGCAACCAGCACTCAGTTATTTCCGAATAATGGCCGCTGTCTGTTAATAGTGACCGTTCGCTCACAACCACTTCTCCACCTGGATTCACCTTCCGTGTGTGACTCCGCCTCCGTGCTAATGCGAACAATAGCAAGTGGCGCCACCAAGTGACGCTACATGGAAACTACAGCGGAAGACTTGAGATGAATGTGGATATGTCCGATTTCACACGAATAACGGTACGTTTACTCCGTTCGCTATGTTGTGGTGACTATTTTTCTTAGTGGACGCTCGTAAAGTAGACATAGTTATAAAATCCTTTCATATCAAGGTTTATTTTATTTAGTATTAAGTCGGATGACGTGCAGCCAGACGGCCATTATCGGCAAAATAACGGCCATCCACGAGCCCGATCACGCTGCCGGGGCTTGTTTTGCGATAACGACCGGCTGGCTGCATGTTATCCCTGACGTGTTTGCTTTCCTTCTTTGTTTTGAACAATTTCCCAGTGCAGTGTTTTCGTACTTTCATCGCTGTGGGTGTTAAAGTTACGGTTTGGGTCACCGAACGCAGTCACCGTCATTGAAAATGTCCGAGCAGAGAGTGTTGTAACGGGAGCTGCTGAGGAGGCAGAGCATGTGTGTGTGTGTGTGTGTGTGTGTGTGTGTGTGTGTGTGTGTGTGAGAGAGATGTTTTAGTCACTCAATACACACACACACACACACTCTTACTGGCCTTGAGCTGAGTCAGCGCCGGCTGACAGCTTCAAAGCCCGTGAGTGGTTGTTATCTGATGGATAACATCTCGAGTTAGGGTCCTCCATCTTCCTTTTTATTTAATGCTATAACAATATTATAATTATTATTATGATTATTATTGTTGTTGTTCTTGTGTGTCATTTTAACCCATGAGCAGGGGTGTTTTGTGCTTCCAACTAGCACCTCCTCTAAAAAGGGGGGAGGGGTGCTTTTCCTGCCTTTCCGTCCGTTATCGGCTCTTAACGGCTTCCAGGAACCGCTTCTGTCGGGATCTAGGAATCACTTAAGCCTGAGTCACGGCCATCGAGCCGTTTTTTTTTTTTCTTTTCCTCCACATTCCTGTGTCTTTCTTTTACGGTTCTTCCGTCAATAAATCCTTCCCGCTTAGCGGCCGGATTGTCGCCCGAGTCGATTAACGGGAACAGAACGAGATTAGAGAAGGAATGATGCGGGGGATCTATGCTGCCCTCGGTGGACGGGCCCGACACGCATCGATGTGGAAATAGATTTTTCGGCACATCATCCGCGCTTTAATACGCCGCGCTGACCCCGCCTGACCCCCTCCGGCCGCCAGCAGCGCGTTCAAATCGACCGGTTCAGTTGCATCTTGATGACCAAATGATTCAATTTTATTGTATATATGCATATATGTTGATAATCTTTCACAATTTCCTGCTTTTGGGTGAATTGTTGATAGAGGATTATTGTTTGTTGTATTTTAAGTATTTGGTTTTAAGAAATACTGACTATTTTTTCAAATTTTCAGTTAATTTTAGATTTATTGTACATTGGCATTTCTTTATATTTCTTTTTTTTTTTTTAATATAATTTTTGGCGGTTTATCTGTCTATTTTCCAAAAGAAGGTCAATTTTAAAAAGGGTTTTAAGTGTGCTTGAGTGAGCTATCAGAATCATTTAGTTTTCATTGGAGTGGACGTGCATGACCCACTATCTCAGAGAGCTGCTGCCCTCGAGTGGTTGGATTTGGCCATTAACTAGCATGATGTTCAATTTAAAGGCCTTTATTGCTGCTTTAGATGGGTTGTTACTGTGTGACCCCATGTGTTGCATGCAAACTTTTCTAAAGAATATAATATAGAAATGGCTCCATAGACAGTCGTGCAAAACAGTAATTCATTATACGGAATGCTGGGTAACTTTTTCATTTTCACTTTGGATCGTAAACCAGGACTATACTTTGCACAGATGCATTATAATACCACTTTGGACTGAAAATGTCTTGTGCAAAGTATAATCCAGATTTAAAGACTTTTCAAGGAAATGCTATATAACCATTGCAATGTGTTGAATGGGGAAAGTACTTTAACATGCAGTTCATCTAACCGCCACACCGTACTGAATAATCTGGTGAGTGGTGGTGGAAATCAAGGAACTTTGAGGATTTGTGGCCCTGTAGGGGCCCCTCAGGGTGTGAAGGGGTCTCTACTGGAGGCTTTCTGTGATTGAGACCACCATACAATTACTTTTTTTTTTTTTTTTTAAGCTGTGAAGAACCTCACTGTATTGAGAAATGTCCTTTCTGTTGAGAGGGCAAACGACCCACTTCACAGAAGAAAGACCAGTTCATTCTCAGGCTTATCTATTAATCAAATCAGCGTTATCAAATATTTGAAGAAAGATCTCCGCTCTCGCCTCAATGCCGCCATCTCCTGGTGACTCCTGGTAACGGTTAGGGTTAGACAGCCTTGTCCCGTGGGATGCAAGTGCTTGACAGTTTCACTCATTGGAAAGGTTATTATAACTCCAATATTGGTAGAGACAAAATTTCCCACAATTCAAATTTAATACAAACCAAAATACAAGGAAATTGTAGGTGCAGTGTGTAGAATTAGTGGCATTTTGCAGAACAGACTTGGCAGAAATGGAATATGGAATATAATATTAATATTAAGTATTATAAGTTTTAATTAGTGTATAATCCCATTAAAATAAGAATCGTGTCTCCATGGGGGCTGGAGCCCCTTCTACGGACGCCACCATGTTACTACAGTAGCCCAGAACGGACACACCAAACACTGGTTATAGAGGGATTTTCGTGTTTTTGTGGTCACCGTAGATTCTCTTCCACGGACGCCGCCATTTTGCACAGCCACGGGCACGGAGGGGAATTCAGTTGGTTGCAATCTGCAACCTCACTGCTAGTGGCCACTAAAGTCGACACGCTGCACCTTTAATGAAAGTCAGTAAAATGTCGACAAAAGATGGAAAGATTTTCCTCTGGGCTTTAAAACTTTTATTTGTCCACAAAACTCTTCTCAGTCATCAATATATATAAAAATCCCACAACTTGTAACAGCTATTGAAAAACCTTTGAAAGACATAAGATATTGGATGTACATAAATGTTTTAACACCAATGCTTATTACAATTCTTTAAAAAGGTGAAACCTGTTAAGCCCTTTAATGTTATTCTAAGCTTACTAAAACAGACAATTTTAAGTATAAAAGGAAATGTCCAGAACGGAGTTTTACAAACAATTCTAAACATCTTTAAAGTTATTAATAACAAAAACACACATGCAATTTTGGATAAAGTAATGTCTTCTGTAGAATGTTAGAAAATACACAATATATCCGTACATATTATAAAAACAATATAATCCAATTACTGCATAAAAAGCATCAAAACATTATTTCTGCTTGTGTATAAAGTGCATAATTATGCAGCTTTGAAGTCCCTGGAGTACAAACGCTGTAACATATAAACACGCTGAGATAAGATTATTAGCATATTTAGTGCATTTGGCATTCATCTTATTTTTGTTGATTTAGGCTGCAGTTCCTTCACGGGCCTGCAGGGGAAAATATAATAAATGACAATTTATTTAATTTATTTTGGAATAAATAATAAAAATACATTTTAATACAACAAATTATTCAATAATAAAACTGTATTGTAATAATTATCAATATAATAATTCATTGTTAATATTTTGATTATTTATATAATTATTTATATGAGTTTTTATTATTGTGATTTGGTTTGTGGATAACCGAAGAAAATTTTAAGATACTGAACTTCGTTCGTAAATCATCACTATCGATAATTTCATAAATATTCTGAATTCCTAGCCGATTCTTTCCACTTACCATGGGCTTCATCTCACCCTCGTCTGATTTGTTTCGTCTCATCTTCCTGCTGCTGTCAACAAATTCCTGCGAGAAGGAAAAGAGGGAAAAACAGCGAGATCAACCCCAAGTCGTTTGAATCTTAGAATCTTATCCACAAGACCAGGCAAAGCTAAAGCCGCAATTTGATACTTTTGGAATTCTATTTCCCCGGTGATGCAAAACTCGCTAATCAGCGTTTGAAGTTTGTAGCAAACGATCGCTGGCAGCAAACAAATCTTTTAAAATGACTCACGAGTCTGGAGTCACCCCGGCAAAAGAGTTGTTGGTTCGGTTCGCAAGTCAGTAATTGAAGCCAGACACAGGCATTCAGTCTCAACTCAATCAAACTAACGAAGAGTCTGAAAAATCTCTTTCTACAGAGTGACTGTGTGAAACTGAATAAAACAAAACAAGTCAAACTTTTAATCACTAATTTCCCTATCACCGTTTCCAATCTGACATGGATGTCCTGTGGTTCTCACCATGAGGGCCTTGTCCATATAGTACTCCCTGCCGGGGCTGCCGTCGTTGTACTTGGTGTCCACGGCGAAGCAGAGGAAGAGCACGTCCACCACGATCTCGAAGACTGACAGGAAGCAGTGAGCGACCAGGAAGGCGAAGAGGCAGACGATGAGGAGGGGAAGCACCCACACGGTGTAGTCCCTCTGGTAGTTCAGGGATAGGACGCCCACAAAGGCCGTGCACGACACCACCAGCACCTGAGAGCAGAGGGGGCCAATGCTGAGGATTGAAGGGGTAAATACGTACGGACACGTAATTCGCCAATGTCCAATTAAAAAGGGAATGCCACCCATTTTCAGCATTAAAATGCCAAAACTATACTGCACCTAGAGTTATTTATTTTTATTGTTATATTTATTGCTTGTATTATTATTATCATCTTTTATTGTTGTCTTATTCAATTATCTTTTTGGGGTTTTTTGGTTGTTTTGGTGTGCATTAGTCTTTAAATCCATTTTTAACATCCTACGTTTTGTAAAGCACTTTGAATTGCATTTAATTTGTTTGAAAGGTGCTATATAAATAAAGTTTGATTGATTGGGATTGATTGATTATGTGGTCCAAAGAGCCAATTCCTGCACGGAGGAGGAAGCTTCATCTTGGCTGTGACTGTATGCCCTTATTTGGAGTTCCACATCCAAATAAGGGCATATAATCGATTAAGCAATCGATAATGCTAATATTGGAAAAGACGCAAATATACAATATTGATATTTTAAATGGGTACGAATCTGAACAGAAAAACTTTGTTTGGGAATTAAATATTTGGCTAATATAACTATATGTGACTAATGGTCTAAAAGCACTCACTTCTCACTTTGCAGTGATTTATATCATTCCACAAGATCTAAACGTGAATTAATTTACATTTAATATTAATTCCAGCCCCAATTAGATGACCCCAACATATTGCGAATGCCTTCAAACTGCAAAACCCACTCCCCACCCACACTGGGGGTTAGGGGGTGAGCTTACCTTAGCCAGGAAGAGGGCGAAGTCCCCCACGGTGTTGATGGCGGCCACACGCAGGGCGTTCGCCACCAGGATGGAGAGAGCATCCCGGGCAGAGGTGCAGAAACTGGTGCTGTTGATGGCTGTGGCGGTGTAGGCATTCTGAGGAAATATAGGAACTTTGTTAGCACCTTGGATGTTCCATGTTTTTATATATTGATATTGGACTTTAATCCGCTCATCACACTGTTAGTTATATATTATTCTATCATATTATATTAGTATATTTCTGTCAGAATGTGAGTTGTTGATAGACTTTGTCTATTGTGTCGATTTTCTATTTTTATTGTTTATTAATTTTCTTTACAGGTTTCTTTTTTTTTTTTTGTTTATTTTTATTGTTTATTAGGTTTATTGTATATGCCACATTTTGTTATTGTTCACTGTTCATTTTAAGGTTTATTGTACGTTTCCAAATAATAAAAAAAATGTATAAACCTCATTTATTGTAAATTTTGTAGGTTTATTTTTTGGTGTATTGCATATTGCCATTTTTTTGTTAGTTTTTGGGTTTATTGTATATTGCCTGTTGCCTCTATTTTTATTTATTGTACTTTATTATTATCGTCGATTGTTTCTGATGTGAGCTGCAATTTCCCTCCAGGGGATGAATGAAGTATCCATCCATCTCACCTGATTCAGGTAGGTGAGGCACTTCTCCAGACACCACAAGCAGCAGATACAAGCCTTCAACATGCAGCGAGCACATGCATTTTCCTAGAAAAAAGACAAAATTCATATTAAAATTATTCCCATACAGGCCTTTTAAGATACTTTTAAAGATACTGATCCACGATTCAAGTCTAAAGTCTTAACCTCACCTTCCCTTTCAGCTGGCTGTGGATGTACATGAGGATGAGGCGGGGGATCTTGACCAGGGTGATGATGAAGGAGCCTTTAGCGATGGTTCCCAGGTGGTAGCGAAACGCCCTCCACGTGGACGACAGGATGGGCGTGGACGGGAGCTCTGACTTATTCCTGATGACATGCTGGAATTTATTAATCTTGGAAAAAACACAAACTTTTTGCACGTTTCACGTGTATGGATGCATGATGCAAGACCCGCAAAAGTTCAGAGCAAACAATCCGTTTTAAACGGCTGTGGAGTCTGGAATCATTCCAGCCAAAGAGTTGTTCGTTTTGTTTGCAAACTGAAAATAACTACTGTGGATTAAATTAATGTTTAAAAAAAGTCCTTTGTCGCATGTGAAGGTGGTGTACCTAGTGAAGTAGTAGATGACCACCGCTCCAGCAATGACCATCTGCTGGAAGGCCAGGATGAACTCGCTGATCCAGATCAGTCCCACTATGTGGTACCACACCAGGTACTGGAACGGCTCCTTCATCTGGAACTCCACCAGGCCCGTGACATTGCTTCTCAGAGGGGTTCCTACCAGAGGAACACAGGATGGATTTATTAGGATTGTGCATGTCAACGCCAACTTTTCACAATGAAAGTTTTGGTTAAGAACTCAAGTTCCCCGCAACTATTGGTCTTAACCATTGGTCATGCATTTGTAAACATATCTAAGATAACAGCCCCAGATACACACATGGACTATGGACAAATACTTGCTTCTTTATAAGCAAGTATTGCTTATAATGTAATGCTTCTTTATTCTACTTTTATTTCAAATCTATCATAAAACTCAACTTAAAAGAGAAATAAAATCTGAGTCCTTTTTTTTCGACCGGGTTATTGGAACATGTTTTAGCAAGACCTGTCCGAAATAGAAGCCTCTCCCAGATATAAGCCGGTATACATACACCCATTTCTATTTCTCTTTTTATTTGTATATAGTCGACAACTGATAACAAAAAGTGTAGGTGGTTATTAAATACAGGCTCCAAAACACACAAACTCTTAAGTACCACTGACTGACCTTTCTCCATTGGACAGCAACGAGGAAGTGTGACGTTGTGTTTACACCTGGCTATTTTCATGCAACTTGTATCCAGGTAAGCTTTATCCACATTGCATTTACACTTAAAAGCAAAATGTGTCACTGGTGCAAAATGTAAATTTGAACCTGTGGACCACCTTCATTTCCCTTCCACAAACAATTATGAAAGGCAAAAAGTTTCAGAACTGCAAGGTTAAGTAGTTTAATTTCTCCCCAACTCCAGTGGTAGACTGTTGCATTTTTGTGCGCTGGAAAAGCTTGGAAATAAAAGGTGTCCTCATTTCTTTTGTTGCTTTTGTACATGGGCAAACTACATGTATGCTCATATGTAGAAGAAATGTGATCTTTGATCTTGAAGGCATTTGGGACCCTTTTGAATTGCAGAATTCAGAGAATCATCTGTTCTGTGGTCCGCATGTGTGGCGGTGGGGGGCTGGTCAGGAGCCTGCTGGGAGCGCAGGACGGCCCACCAAGGCGGGGGCACATGGCTGGCCGCTCTGCGCATGGTCGCTGTGGGTTGGGTGCCTCCTGGTGCCGGGGGGGGCACTGGGGCAGGGTCTGGGGTCCACGTGGCTGCTGCCCGGCCTGCTGCACTCGTGCGTTGATCTGTTTGTGCTTGGCCTATCTCTCCCAGACTGGAACTCAAACTCAGTACATGCACCACAGAATAGGCCTAGGGTTTGCAGGACTGGTGGGGTGCGAGCTATGTGGGTAGGGAAGTTATGCTCCTGCCCTGGCGTGCTTCACGACTGTCCTACAATTTTAATAACACTCATATTAGCTTAGAACACATACACACCCACACAGTCTTACTCCAAACAACACACCACCAGATCAGGGTCTGTTGGGCATGAGGGATGCGAGTGCTTTGGGTTCGACATGCCTGGATGACTCGCATCCCCACGCCCCACAATTTTAACTGCATATACCAACAGCACACATTGAGTACTGGGGTTTCCAGGGTGCTGGCGGGCCTCTCGGGCCAGGCGTTGGTGGGGCATGGGGACCCCGCCGGCTCAGTTGTGGCAGAGTTTCGGTCTGTCGGCATCGGGCCTGGCTCCGGGCCTGTGCTTGCAGGTGCGGGTGCCTCTTATGCCTGCACATGGGGGTCGGTTGTATGTGTGCACTTCAGTGGTGCAGGGTCACTTTGCGCTCTCTGGGACCGTTTTGTGCTCCTCTGGGTCATGCGTGGGTGTTGCTCCACGGGTTCTCGGCTTCTCTCTGGTCGGGGGGGTCTTCTGTGGCGTGGTGCTTGGAGCTTTCCTGTGGTCGTGGAGTGTCTATACGGCTGCGAGGCCTTTTCCACTGCTCGGAGGCGCTACGATATACTGTAGTTATGACCTCATACACCCAGAACTAATTGGGACAAGACCCGTGTGTTAACTGGCACACGCACACACACACACACCTTAGCTAACACAGGAAGAGGCCACATGCGGTAATTGCGGTTCCAATTTTTATCTACCTAATGAATCATGTTTTGTCAATACATGTTGTCGTCTGATGTTTCTAAGTGTATGTTTTTCGAAGTACATGTTGTTGTTTGTTTCCATGTTTATTTGTCATGGTGGTGATTCTCCCCCTCTTGGAGAAGTAATGATGATCATGGTACATTGTCAGATCGTGCTCCAAAGAGGGGGATTTGTGGTGGTCTTGTATAACAAAAAAGCTGTGCTCTATGCAGGCAGTTCTTGATGATTAAAGAGTGGAATTGCAGAGATTGTAGAATTTGAACTCCACTCCAGAGATGAACTCTGTTTTAGATGTAATGGCATACAAATACCCTTTGTTGCATGCCAAGCCTGCTGGCATAAGTAAAAATAAAAATAAAATGGAGAGAGGCAGAGGTTTGTTAGGGTAGGGAATTCATACTTTGCTAAGTTGTGGCAACAATGCATCATGGTTGCATTTGGCTTTTAAACTATGTGATAAGTTCCAAACACACATCACAGCTTAGTGTATAATGGAAACGCTCAACCAAGACTACCACACCCAGTTCCCAAGAAACACGCCCCAAATTATGAGTGAGTCAACCATAGCAATGAGTGAAACCATAGTGTGCATAAAAACACTCCATAACACTGAGTAAGTGAGGAGACACAAGGGTGGACTATGGGAGCTATGTTTTTGCACTTATTTTCTTGAAATACTTTGACTGTTTTGGGGGAGGAACTCGGATGGAACAATCTGGAATATGGTAAGAAATAGTTGACGACTATTTGCAGATTAACTGAACAAGTGTACACAGTCTTTTCTTCGGGAATATGGAGGGGGTTTCTGAAACAAGGTTTTGGGGCAGAAGAGTGGAAAACTGTCCATTAGCCTCAAACCACTTTTCCCTCAAAAATGCCCTTTAACATCACCTGCCTTCAAATCAAACTACAATAGTATTAAAGTAATTCAACCAGTATTTTAATCCACCGCTCCATAGAATATAATCCCAAATTCTATTCAAACTCTGCCTGAGTGAAGTAATGAATGTGAACCAGGGAGTGGGAGATGATTGAAGAGGCTCTTTGATTCTCCTCCCACCACGTGGCACCAGATTCCAAACAGCAGTAGGAGGGTGGTCACGCCACCAAATGCAGACCAAATGTCACAGAATTAATGTTCAAGACGTTAAGGAACGGAACCAATGGCAATTAAATACAAAGTACTTTTCTAGCCAAATGTTTACAAATCAATGGAAACTGCATTTTGAAGCATGCTGCTTGCATTGTTTGGACTTTATACCCAACTAGGCCGACACTCAACAAATGATTCTGCAAAGCTGCTTCCTGACCTGAGATGCCCAGGAAGAGCAGCACTGAGATCCAGTATGCCCAGAAGAGCATAAGGCCCAGGAAGGTCCAGAAGGGCTGCAAGGCAAGCAGGGGCATGTGCAGGAACACCTTCCCCGCCACGTGGAACAGGGCAATGGTGAGGGCCACACGTTTCCTCATGAAGAAGATCACCAGCAGCAGGACCACCTGGAGAGGAGCATGGAGGGACTGGACTTAGCAATTTAATAACAAAATTTGGGGATATTGGAGTACTGCTAAATCTAAAGGCTGTGCAAAACAAAATAGGACAAAATTAATCAGAAAAAAACAAATAAATAAGGAAAAATGTAAGTAAATAATTATATACAGGTTAAGATATATGCAAAATAAATTCCATAATCAAAAATTATACATATTCTGGGTTTGTATTTACATACGTCTGTATGTATATTAGAGAAGTACTGTAGGCCATGTGATAACAGTATATGTTTGTCATATAAATGCTCTAACTTTGCACAAATTTGTACTTTAACCTCTTAAGCTTCAGGCCCATTTCTTGGGTTCCGAGTGAGGTGGAGGGGTTGGAGTTTGCGGGGGTGGTGTGGGTCAGCAGTTGGTCCCACATACAAGTGCCTTACACCCTCAGAAAGCTGAGACCCTAAGGAATCATTTGAGATGCAGCTTGACACTGTATGTCAATCTTTTCTATCAATTAAAAGGTAATAAACATTATATTTTTAATTACTCCTGATAAAAGTATTAATGTTTTGAGTGTAAAGGGGCTTTAAACATTATAATCATGCCTAATGATGCCATTCCCATGCTCAATTATGTGGGATTAGTTGCTGCACCAAGTTGTGGGTTGATACTATTTTGGTATTTTTGCTTTGGTACACGTTCAGCCATTTTTGACCACTCGGGAATGGGGAAAAAGGGTAAAAAACAAAAACAAAAGACCACCTGAAGACCTCATGACCTTAAAAACCACTTTAGAAAACTTAATGCTGTGATGCAGCATCAATAACTTTTGAAAATTGGAGATTTGTGTGAATTTGACAATTTAGACGATAGGATGACAAGCACTTTTTTTCTGAAAATGGCTCAGAAAAACCCACTTAACTTCAATGTACCTAGACATCCCATAGATTTTCTGAATGGTCTGGGTGTCTCGATTCTGGGTCTAGAGTTTCATGAGGCTGTGATTATCCTAGAGGTCACAATAGGTCATTTTATACAGCAAGGTTAAGTTAAAACAAATGCTGTCATATTGAAATTGTTACTATGAGGCCATATTTCATCCCACATGAAAGTAATTGGGCTCTTTGGATTCACAAGAGTCTCAGCTAGCAATACCCAATTTATATAATTCCATGACTGTTTAGGTACCACAGTGTGCAGAAATACGGAAAAGAAAAAAAGGCAAACATAACATTTTCAGAACCGGCACACCGACCCAGAAGCTAACTTAGCCTGTGTAGCTGTTTAGCGCCGGTATTGCTGTGAATCAGAGGCTCTTGCGGTTCTATTGAGCTCAATTTCATTCAGATATCTTGATGTGAGAAGTCAGGGTACCCGTTTGAAAATACTCAAGCCCATTTACTTTTGTCAAAAAAGATTGCTGACTTTTGAGCTATGTTACGCCTGCTTCCCAGCAAGTTGGCATGACATGCTGCTCGTCTAGTTTCTGTTGATACTAGAAGCTAACTGGTAGCTTAAAGACGGACTGCGCAGTGAACCCGCCGGCGGGTTTGTGGCGTTATAGAGGTTAATGCGATGTTACAATCTCCTAATATTTCTTTCTCCATCCTCTATCTCAGGGCTCCAGACTACGACCAAAATGGTCGCATATGTGACCATTTTTTGAGAGTGTGCGAGTAAAAAATTTCACGTGGTTGCATTTGTGCGAGTGCATCAGTGGCGTCACTAGGGGGGTGCGGACTGCACCAGGTGACACCAAGAACGGGTGACACCACAGCCGACGAAACGTGCATGTTGCCCACCCAATC
>OMKR01064215.1:3459-14844 GCA_900302355.1 Cyttopsis rosea
CAACACAAATGGAATGTACAGTGTGTATAGGTGGAAGATTCCTCATGATGACGCCTTCTCCTGTTCAATGACTGTAAAAGAAATGCAAAATTCAGCATGATGCATGTGTTAAAAACAACAACACCTCACCGGCGTAGTTCAACTTCCTTACTTTCTTTGGTGGGCAGGGGGTTTTTCTCCTGCGTTGTAGTCTTTTTCAGATTATTCTTGTCAAAGCTTTTGACTTCATCAAGGTCAGGCTTGTCAGACATGATTGCAGGGGCTCTGAAGAACAAAGAGAGAAAAAAAAAAGTTCAGTATTGTGCAATGAAAAATAAAAAACACTCCCAGCTCAGGCCTGTGTGTAATATGGGCCCCAAGGCCCCCATATCAGCGTCGTAGGAAAAGCAGGGAGTACCCTTTTATAAGAACATGTTTTTTTTTATTTCAAACCCAAAACATTACACTCCAAGCCTCAGCTGTTACGCATTTAGTAGAGGCCAACACACCTGCAAGGTTCATAAAACAGCAATATATCGCACTTGTTATTTCATTAAAGTCATTATCTGATTAAATTCGATCAGTTAATTCTACGTTTTCCCAAATGTGCGTTATTGGGGGACGGTGCCTACATTCATGTAGCGGACGACAAGACAAAGTCCTCGTTTTAGCTTCAACGGAAAACAAAAGGGAGCAGCCGAGAGGAAAGAGCCGCAAACCCGCCGCGTTTCACACCAAACAGACGAACAACAGACACGTGTTTACCGGTTGCGCGGTGGAGGAAAGTCCTGGTGCGAGTCCCGCAGCTGTGTGGGGCGCGGAGGCGGCATCCGAGCATAAATACGGAGCAATATGCAAATTACTACGTCACCGATGACGACACCGCCCCCACCGGGACGAAATGTGTTCAAATCGGAAAACCTTTATTTAAAACAGGAAGAACGGTGCCTATGGATTTTTATACAGATTCACTCATTTTAAGTTGTTATTTTGACATAATACACTAACAACACATGAGCATTTATCATATTGCACTTAATTTTGAAGTTATTTTTACTAATAACACAATTTTTATTCTGATTCGTCACAGCTATCTTGCACTTGTATGTAGTTGAATTTATTCTGCTAATTGAAAAAAAACAACCATAAATAATAATAATAACAATAACAATAACAATAACAATAACAATAACAATAACAATAACAATAACAATAATAATAATAATAATTTCTCATCTCACATGTGTGTGCATTCTTCTAGGTTGACATTTTGCAAGGGTGTACTTATCACCGGGTACCTAACCGGACTATTTTAACCCCACGAGGTGCAAAGGTGAAAGATGCTGGAGTTCATGGTACGGAAAGAAGTAAAAGAGGTTTCTGAGTTTGAACAGATTCAGATGTCGTTTATTCGTTCATATATTTGTTTATTTCATTGCAATTTTTATTTGTATGAAATGTAAAAAATGTTGTTTGCATATTTACACACACACACACACACACACACACACGTATCATCTTATTTTAATCAAACATTTTAGCCCCTTCAAAACTCCCTATGAAAAAAACTATCACGGACGCCTAGATGACATTAATAAAAGAAAAGAAAAAGACAATTTAAAAGTATGACCAGTATAACAAATAACTTTCTTCTATTCTTTCTTCTATTCACAAAGCCGGCGGATAGAATCACAGGGGCCCCACGGTCCTGGATTCAACGTGTCGTGGCTTTTACCGCACTCGCTGGTGGAAGTACTTTGTGTAGTTCTTAGTGTACAGCACCTCGTTGTCCACCCTGACCACGTGCCTCAGGTTCTGCCAGAACCAGGGCTCTGCGGCCGCCGTCCTGGGCCACTCCACCACGCTCCTCCAGCACAGCCTCCGTCGCAGGCGGAGGAAGTGCGAGTGCTGCAGCACGGGCTCCAGCATCAGAACCACGATCACGTCCAGGTTGTCGTCCAGGAGCCGCTGGTGGGCCAGGTACATCGCCATGCGAAAGGCCCCGGTCTTCACGTACGACTCGGTCAGGACGAACAGGGTCTTGCGGCTGTAGCGGATGCTCTGGGTGAGGCAGTCCACCAGAGGGGCCCCGAGAGGCCAGTCCCTGTTCTCCAGGCACAGCGACCGTCCCTTCCGGACGTCGTCCCCCAGCTGCACCAGCAGCCGCTCCGTCACCCACTCGGCCACCCGGGCGTCGCCGGTATCGTACATCACGAAAACATCGTAAATGCTGTTCGAAGCGCTCAGCGAGTGGTAACCCTTCACTTTGGCTTTCAGGTAGTGCAGAACGTAGGACACGTCCCAGTAGAAGAAGTGGGCGATGGTCACCACAAGCATGATGAAGATGATGAGGGTGCTGGAGAAAGCGAAGATCAAGAACGCTAAAGTGTCGTTCACGCACTGGCCGATTTCAAAGAAAATCAGTACTTGTCCGTTCCTGTTAGCCGGCGTTTTGCACGTCACGGCCGTCGTCAGTTGAGGGATGGTTACGTTGTTGTCTTCGATCCACAGGATGAAGTCCAACATATCGCAGGTGCATTGAAACGGGTTTGCGTCCAAAACCAACCGCTGCATGTAATTGTCAGCTTTAGACAAGAAGGTGGTTTGATTGATAAGCATCAGCTTGTTGTGGCTAAGCATCAGAGTGGTCAGTTCAGTAGCGTCCTTTAAAAATCCATCTGACAGATGGGAAATTTGATTATAAGTCAAGTCCAGCGTCCGTAAAGTATTGGTGTATTCGGAAATAATAGTCGGTATATGGGTTAAAGAATTGAAACTGAGATCCAGGATCCGCAGTTGATCTAAACCCTTCAGCTGTGTCCAGTCAAAATCGGTCAGCAAGTTACGACTCAAGCGCAGGATTGTGAGTTTACGCGACAAATAACCGTAGACGTTTTTAGGAATTTTTGCCAGCCTGTTGTCAGATATGTCCAGGATTGTCAGATTAGGAAGGTGAGCGAACAGCTTGTCGTATGAGCCGTCGTTTTCTTTCCACATAACGCCGAGCTCGTTTCTTTGGAACTGAAGTTCCTGCAGCGACGCGCTCCGCATCTCTTTGGTGGTGAGGGTCGAGATCACGTTGTAGCTCATATTTAACACCCTCAAAACCGGCAGATTTTGCAAAAAGTTTAAGTTGTGTGTTATCCCGTAGGCTTTAAAGTAGTGTTGGTTGTAGCTCAGGTCCAGCACCTCGAGCCGCTTCAACTCTATGAACGCGTAGTCGTAGGCCAGGTCGATCTTGTTGAACGACAGGTCCAGATACGTCAGATTCGGCAAAGAGGAGAACTCCGTCCCGTTCAGGGCAGCCGAGAATCCGTTCTTTGACAGATTGAGACACGCGATGTCTCCGTAGCCCTCAAACTGCTCCGGGGTTATATAGAACAGATTGTTTGAATTGAGCGCCAGCACGCGGCCCGAGTCGTAACACTCTTGCTTAATCAATTTGTAGTATATATCAAATCTAAAGTCATGGGGGTAGGAATATAGGAGCGGCGAGGCGAAATGTCTTGGCTTTGTGTTTACGTCCAGGTCGGCACCCGCGGCATTGTTCACCGAAATGGGATACAGTCTGTTCTCGGCTAGGTATATCACTTTCACCTGGGATAATTGGCTGAAAATTGAGGAATTAGATCGAACAATGAAGTTGGTGCCTAGGTCCAATACGGCGAGTTTTTGGAGGCCATAGAGAGATCTGAGCGTATCGCCTCTGATTTCTTTAAAGACGAAACCTGTCAAATGCAGCGTGTGGAGGGACTTGAGCTTTGAAAAGGCGTTTGAAAGCTTTATTGTCGTGGGGTAGGATTTTTGACCGAAATTGAACGAAAGATCCAGTTTTTCCAATCTGGGAAGATAGTTTAAAAACTTTACTTCGCCCACGATGGCGTCCTTTAAAAGGTTAAACGATAAATAAAGGTGTTTGAGCTTGCTGAGGGTCTCAAACCAGGAATCCTCTAACGTCCTGAGCGAGTTGCCTCCTAAGTGGAGGACTTCCAGGTACTTCAGGTCCGAAAATGCGCGAGCGTGGATGGCGAGGGAAACGTTGGGGCAAGGGTCACAGGGATACGGAGCGGTTTCACATCTCGGGCAGTTCCCCTGTATTTCCAGAGTTTTTAAATTATGCAGTCCTTTTAAATCATCCTGGGAAATATATTGTATTTTGTTGGATTTCAAATGTAACGTCTTAAGTGATTTGGGCAGCCCCCTCGGAATGTGATTCAAGTTGTTGAAGGACAAGTCCAGGATGCAGAGTCGGGTCAAGGCAGAAAAACTGTCATTCATGACCGTGATGGGTTTCACACACTTATTCCAAAAATAGCAGTTTTTGAATATGAATAGTTTTGTGATATTTGTGACACCGGCGAAGCTCTTGTTATCCAGCCGACTGATTCTGTTGGAGTTCAGAGTGAGGGTCTGGAGACTGAGGGGGAGGTTTTGTGGAACCTCGGTGAGATGGTTGCCGTTTAGGCTCAGATCACGCAGCTTCGTGAGAGGTTGGAACGCATTCCGATCGATGTATTTCAGTCCGTAGTTCTTGTTTGCCCAGCTGAGATCAAGCTTATGCAGATTTCCCAATTTAACAAACACGTCGGCAGTGAAATTCTGGATTTGGTTCTCTGATAAATTCAGCTCGGTGACATTGGGGGTTATACCGTCGGGCACTCGACTCAGACGCTTCCCTCTGCAATCAAACAGGATGGTGGAGTTATAGGTTCTGACGTCACATCTAAACTGCCGTGACATCCAGTTAGGGCTGCATGTGGCAGGGTGCGTCCCATGCAGGAGCAACACGGAGAGCAGTACCAGGTGGCACCAGCAGGTGGCAGTATTCTGCAGATCACACAACATATGGGAAGTAGTCACTTGAAGAAGCTCTCCCTTGGAAAGTTCCTCACCTCAAGTCAGATCTTATCATTCAAGAAATGTACTATGTGTTTTTATGTATTTTAAATATTTATACATAAAAACTGTAATTTATATATTTTTAAATGATAATGATGATGATTATTATTTATAATTTATATTTTTATTACCATTAATTTATTTTTGTATGCATATAGAACAATAAAATGCAACACAAAATATGTAATTGTTATTCACAAAGCAATATGAATATTAAGATGTTTTTAATTATTTTTTATTACCAAAAACCAATATCTATGTCGGTTAAACATATAGGCAATTGTCATTGATTTAGCAAAGAATCGCGATACAAAATTCACATTCAAAACACTCAACAACAAAAAACCACAATAACAATTAAAGAGTATAAAGGATCAACTTGTTTTAAGCAATTATTTTACAAACCAGCACTACCATCCGCCAATTCAAACAAATTGAGCCTTGTTGAATAACCAGCTATATTATTGTAAATATATTGTTATAATAAAGTAATAAACCAAACTCACCATCGTGCAAGCAGTGATTCCTCAAAAAGATTACGACATCAAATAGATCTGTCTGTCATTAAATGTCATGTCACTAGTTCCCGAGATAACCTAATGTTTTTTGCCTTAATTTTAACATGCACAATGCAGACAAGTCTCCCGTGGCTGAAATAAATATATTCACGATGAGCTGACTAATTCAAAACGAAAAAAAAAAAGACAAGATCATTAAAAAAAATGTGGAGTGAATTGGAGAAGTGCTCATTTCACTTCTCTCTTTTACAGATTTTTTTTGTCAACTCCTTTTTTTTCAGTTTGTTGTGTTAATGGGAACCTCCATTTTATGTGCCAAATGACTGACTGTTCTTTGATAGTTTGATGATCACCACAAATAACAGTGATGTTCATACATACAGTATTTAAAGGTGCAGTGTGTAGAATTTAGTGCCATCTAGCAGAACGGACTTGACGGCAGAAATGGAATATAATAGTATGTTCTAACTAGTGTATAATAATAATATAAGAATAATTAGAATCGTGTTTTCGTTACCTTAGAATGAGCCGTTTATTTCTACATAAGGAGCGGGTCCTCTACCACGGAGGCCGCCATGTTACACCGCCATGTTTCTACAGGAGCCAAGAACGGACAAACCAAGCACTGGCTCTAGAGAGGGACTTTTGCATTTTCTATGAGTTTCACGGCCACCGTAGCTTCTCCTACACGCGTTGGTTGCAATCTGCAACCTCATCGCTAGATAGCTCTAAATTCTACACACTGCACCTTTAAACTTTTAAATATATAAAAAAGTCATTCAAGAACCATATTGTACTGCACCATCAAAATATCTTGCTCTCTTTAAAGCGTCTCCTTGAAGAGGTTACAGTATTGCTTGTGGCTCTCAGTCGCGAGGACGCTTCGGAGGCTGAACCAGAAGTAGGGCTGGGCCTGTGGGTTGGTGGGCCACTCCATCACCGAGCGCCTATAGAGCCTCTTCCGCAGCCTCAGGTACTTGGAGTAGCAGGCCATCTTCTCCAAAAAGATCAGGATGATTACGTCATTCTTCTCGTCCATCAGCCGCTGGTGGGCCAAGTAGAACGCCGTCTTAAAGTCCCCGCTCTTGATGTAATCACTGGTGAGAATGAACACCGTCCTCTTGCTCTGGTGGATGCTCTGGCAGAGGTTGTCGATGAGGGGCCGCCCGGGGACCCAGTCCCTCTCCTCCAGGCACAGGGTGAGGGGACGGTCTCCTCCTCGCCCCTCCAGGTGAACGCAGAGCTCCTTGTACACCCACTCAGACACCGCGGAGTCCTTCTTGTCGTACACCACAAAGGCGTCGTAGACGGCGCTCTGCGAGGACGGGCGGCCATAGCCCTTGAGCCTGGCCACAAGGAAATGGTAGAGGTACCACATGTCCCACAGGAAGAGGTGACTGGAGACAGACAGGGTCAAGAAGCCGATGACGCATGAGGTCACCAGGATGTAGAGCACGATGGATAGGTAGTTGTGCTGGCAGGCCAGCATGTCCACCAAGAGGACCAAGTGACCTCTCTGAGCCCCCGGTTCGTCGCAGGTCACGCCCGTGGCCAGTCTGGGGATGGTGACTTTGGTCCTGTTGAGCCACGCCACGAACCACGAGGCGTTGCAAGCGCAGACAAACATGTTGCCGTGCAGGAGCAGCATGTCCATTTGATCGATGACGTTGTCTGGAACGCTCGACTTTTCAATGTATTTGATCTGATTGGAACTGAGATCCAGATATTTCAAGTTGTAAGCGTCCTTGAGGAAATCTGGGGTCAGCGCCGATATATAGTTTCTGGACAAGATGAGCTTTGTGAGGGATTTGGTACAGTTAGAAAGCACACGTGGAACCGTAGTCAGGCTGTTCTGACTGAGATCTAGAACTTGCAAATGGGGCAGAGTTTCTAAATTTCCCCACCAAAAGCGCTTCAGTTTATTGTTGCTGATGTAAAGCTCGGCAAGCTTTTCTGGCAAACTGTTGAATACTTCACGGGGAATATCGTTTAGATTATTCTGAGAGATGTCAAGGACACTTAGTTTAATTAAGTTTTTGAAATAATTTATGTATCTCGTGTCGCCGTCCCTCCACAGCATGTCCAAGCGGTTATCGATAAACTCCAGTCTCTCCAGAGAATGACTGATCAGTTCTGTGTTGGTGGATGTTGCGATCTTATTGTGATTCATGAGTAATATCTTAAGGTTGGGCAGATTAGTAGTGAAATTAAGCATATGAGTCAAGCCCTCTGATTCAAAGTAATGGTTGTTGTCACTTATGTCCAGAATGACAAGGCTTTTAAGCTCTTGAAAGGCGGTGGAGTGGAGCAGGTCCAGGCGATTCGATGAGAAGTCCAGATATTGTAAATTCGTTAGATGAGTGAACTCAGAACCGTTCAAACTTTGGCTCATGGCGTTTCCGGAGAGGTTGAGGCACCGCAACTCGCTGAGGTTTAAAAAGCTCGAGTCCAGGAAGAAGATGTTGTTACTGCTTATGTCTAAGGTTCTGCCGAATTCACTGCACTGTCTTTTGACAATGGAATTAACGATTCCGACCTCCTTATCTTTGTATTTGCAGCTACGTGCGTATTCATCGTACCTAAAATAATGAATCTCCGTCACCTCCCCGCTTTGATACCGATCCAAACCGGACATCGGAGTCCCACGCAGGGCTTCTCCTCCTGAGCTCGCAACAGACTCTCGTTGAAAAGATATTTTGTTGTTGGACAAATTGATTATTTTGAGGCTTTTTATTTCCATGAGACTGGTGAAATCGGCCATTTTGATGAAGTTCGTGCCCAGATCCAAGACCTCCAGGTTTTGCAGAGCGATCAGAGGGCGGATGCTCTGCACGGTCAGCTGCTGGAACACAAAGCCCCGCAGTCGGAGGACGTTCAGCGATTTGAGGGAGGAGAAACTGGAACTCAGTGTCAAGGTGGTCGGGTACCTCTGGAGCTCGTAGTTGAACGATAAGTCCAGCTCTTCCAGGTTAGGAAGAAATCTTGGAAAACCAAAAGATTCCATTTCTGTCGCCAAAAAGTTTGACGACAGATCGAGCACTCTCAGCTCCTTGGAGTGGACGAACCATTCGGAAAGAACCTTTGTCAGGGAGTTGCTGTGCATGCGTAGGATCTTCAGTCGGGTCAAAGTCTTAAACGCAAATTTGCTTATGTTGAGCTGGGAATTATGTGGACACGGGACACACGGGAACGGAGCGTTGTAACAACGGGGACAGTTCCCGCTGATATCTAGAATTTCCAAATTGGTTAAGTTCTGAAAATCCTCCTCGGTGACTATTTCAATGTTGTTGTTGTAGAGATACAACTCTCTGAGACTCGTGGGCAGGAGCTGTGGAATATAGGACAGATTGTTTGACTTGACGGATAACAACGTCAAATTGCTGAGCTGTAAAAAGGCCCCCCGCTCTATCTCGTAGGATACATTGCACGGGTTGCGGTAGTAGCAGTTCTGACCGAGGTAAAGGAGCTCCAAGTTCCTGATATCCGAGAGCATTTCCTTGGAAATGTTACAGATGTGGTTGACTTCCAGACTTAGCAGCACCAGGTTTTCCGGCAGGCCTTGGGGAATGCTGTAGAGCTGATTTCCGTCCAGGTAGAGCGCCCGCAGGTTCTTCAGGTCGCTGAAGGCGTCCTCCTGGATCTCCACGCTTTGGGTGCACATGTGGTCCTTGGGGCCGATCCGGATCGGCATGCAGTTGCAGCGCATGTCAATCTCGGTGAGGTTCTCCAGGCCGCGGAAGGAGGTGGAGTTCAGAGCGTGGATGTGGTTGATGGTGAGCGTGAGGTTGGTGGTGTTCGAGGGGATGCCGGCGGGAATGGCCGTCAGCCTTAGCTCGGTGCAGTCCACCTTGACCGTGCTGTCGTTGGCGGTCTTGGTGACGTTGCAGGGCAGGGTCTTGGAGTACCAGCGACCGGCGGCGGAAATGGAAACACGGCAGCAGCAGCAGTAGCAGCACAGGAAGAGCAGCAGAACACGTGTCCGCGCAGAAACACCTTCTTTCAGCTGCAAGGGGGTGGAGAAGATGAGGCACAGAGACACAACATGAATCACAAGGTGACGGGCAACTGATGCAGCAAATATTGCGTGAGAACACTGAGGAAAACATGATCACTCGCAGTCAATTTAATGATAAAACTTAACTGAAATGGCACATGTCATCGAACGTTTAACAGCGTTTTCTCCCAATTCGTCATTTTATCACAAGTTCAGATTTTGATTTGTGTGAATTTCTGTGTGTGTCAAAATGTGAAGGTTTTTTGCTAATATTGCCACTTACCAGGAGGACCATTGTCGATGTGAGAAGGCGTAAAGGGGTCTTCCAGTCGCTCTATTGTCAAGAGAGAATGTGTCCTCGCAGAAATGTGATGTTCAGGCTGAGATGCAGCGTAGTGCACAGAGCAATGAGATGAAAATCACAGGTGCCTGTGGCTGTGTGGAAGATGGTTTATAATTAGACTGCATCACTTCCCTATTATGGCGAAATAGAAATTGTTTTTGGTATGAAGCGTTAAACCAGTGCAACTTTTTCTTTTGGTGGCAAATCGCACGGTGTAGCTCTGGTTAAATAGGCTTTGTTGACTTTTAGTGGGAAATAACAACGGCTTCCGTTTCACTTCTGAAGAGCAGCAGGGTAAAATGAAACCCTCGCTTAAAAGTCGAGCAAAACGACATCACGGCGTTTCTTGTGGTTGAAACATGGCCGACGCACTATTTCCAAAACACCCGGAATTAACCCCATCCTTCTGGAATCAGTTCTTGTTCTGTTTTCTGGACAATGAACAGTATTGGCGCAAATTTGCGTTCTGTCCGCTATGTTTGTCTGTGTTTTAATACCCCATGGGTTTTAATAAATTTATATTCAATAAATTCAATTCAATTTATATATACTACCATTCATCCTCTAATTTTGACTCCCATGTTAGATGTGGAGTTATGGGTCAGCGACAGCTCAGCCCTCCCAGGGACCGACACTTGATCCAGACCCATCGCTTTGGTAGAGAGAGAATATGTTATTTCCCCACAAAAAAGCCCCATTTGGCCAACCTGGCCCCAGTTGGGTTTGAACCCCACTTACTAACAGTGCTAACCACTGGGCCACTGTGTCTGGGCAGTACTGTACCAAGAGTGGTATTAAAGTGCCAGTATCCTCAAAACCCAAAAGTCACACCTGTGTAGACCGTGAGGCTGTGGCTTTGTATTCCGTGAGTGTTTTCCGTGCACTACAGCCCGCCAGCATATCGAACTGTAGATGCCACCGTGCAGACTCGCTGCCCAGCCCCCAAAACTGAAACAGGCCGTCATCATCATTAATGCAAAAAGCATTACCGCCACCCAGGCCAAAGTAAACAGTGAACTAGTCTGCATTATTGAACACTGTTATAAAACCAAACATGGGTCAAGCAGGTTTTCAGTATAAATAATGCAATTTTAAGAACAAACTCGTGTTCACTCTCTCAGCTCTTTGGTGCTTGAACCTTAGAGGACAAATAAATCCTTAAATAATTATCTTTATAGCACAAAAGCAAACAAACATAAACACAAAATGTAATTCCGGCGCCGGCATTAAGAGGCTGCCATCTGACATAATTAGATTAAAGCAAGACCAGGAAACGAGGAATCACTTGCAATATTTTTTAAAACCTTTAATATTTTATGATTAGATTGACAAAAGAGGAGAAAAGAACACAGTGATCATGTGCAAAGTATTCAGAAAATCAAAGTGGATCCATCAAATAAAAAATATTGTGGTCATATGCACAATTCTTGTTTATTTGACTTTTTTACACATCTCTTCTGTTGCAATGATTTGTCTAGAGCTCTTTGTTTGAAAATGTTAAATATTTTCACATTTATATATATATATAAATATATCTATATCTATATCTATATCTATATCTATATCTATATATATATATATTTATATATAGATATAGATATATATATATATTTATATATATATATATATGTGTGTGTATATACTGTATATAT